>JABUQX010045857.1:30000-47211 GCA_015478945.1 Trachelipus rathkii
TTTACACGGATATCTAGGGTTATACACATCACCAACCACTATACCGTAGTTAGCTTAGTATATATATATACCACTAAGCCCGATATATATACATATATAGCCTATATATAACTGTATATACATTATAAATATATATATATATATATATACGGACAGATATTGTATAATTATATATATATATAAATTATATTATATATATATATATTCTAGTGTATACTGTACTATATATATATACTATGATTAGTTAGCGTCTACTATAACAGTCATTTTCAGTACTATAGCTACTACTACTATAATAATAGCATAAACCTATATATATATTAACTAACTATAATTACCCACTTCATAATATATATATTGTAAAATATTCAGATTTCATTACAATCAAATTCTAAACATCAATAATTCTTTCCTGACTGATTTGAAAATAAAACATATATTTCAAATAACAAACTCTGTTTCGAAATTCACTATCTCAAAACATTGGCTCTCTTGCAACATTTTTTGTTTAACTAACTTTCCTCTTAAATCTTTTTTTATGACCTGAGTCACCGTTTCTTTACGCTTTGGATCGTAAAAGTTGGCGCCGACATGGTGTTGAAAAATAGGTCTTGTGAATCAGAGTTCCTCAATACTAGGGGAATCAACCCATTTCCTAAATCTATTTTCCTAAATCTAGGAATCAATCGAGATTAAATGCTAGATTGTATTCCAAGAAATCCATTTAACGTACTTCACTCAAGGAAAGTGGGATAGGAGAGACGAGAGAATGGTGAGGAATGAGAGGGAGCAAACTTTTTAGGAGAGTGCAGCCATCTACTCAGAGAGATTTAAAGAGGGTTTTGCGAGGGATACGATTTCTTTAAAAAGCGTTTGGACCACGAGAAAAAGGTCGTTTGTTGGGCCTGAGATCTGTTAAGTTAAAAAGCTAATGGGAATAGCTCCTTTGTTAAGTATGTAGTTAAGGCGCGAAAATATTAACCGATAGAAGTTTTTACTTAAAAGAAGTGAAACATTTATAATATTTGCACTATTTTCCCATATTTATTTTTTATATATTATTATAATATAATATCATGTAAATGCCAAATGTGTATATTTGACTTTTCTTTTTTTCCTTTCATAATCTATGTAAATTTTTAAACTATAAAAGGCCAGCTTAGAGATTAGTGAGATAGACAAAAGAATCTCTCACTTTAAAACTTTTTCCACCTACTTGGATCAAAGGTAAAGAATTGTTCATACTTTAAATAATAATAATAATAATAATAATAATAATAATAATAATAATAATAATAATCTTTTGTAATATTTTATTGTTTTAAAAATAAAGATGTTTGATGAAATATTGTATTGAAATATATTTATTAATTATCTTTGATATATTTGTTAATTAATAATAATATTATAATGAATACTTTTATGTTTTTAAATTAAAATGTGAATTATAATATTGGAAAATTTTGATGTGCTTGTATTTTAAAATGATTTTTACTGTATCATGAAAAAACTTATTATATGCTTATCATCCATTGAAATACGACGTAATGAACTTTTTTTTAAGTTTAGCACGAGCAGTCCGCCTTAACATTACTTTTTCAAACACATCTATATGTTAACTGATTCGTATTTCCCATTTGTTCTTTATTTAGGATTATTTCAGACTCTTGCTATTTACGGGCGATACCATTCTTTTTTTGGACTGACAGTAGGTATAATCTGTATTTGTTCCAGATCACAGTTCTTCGCAATTTATAGAACCTGTTTTTGGAATCCTTGTAAGAATTTTAGGACTCTGTAGACATAAATAGCCAAGCATATTCAATCGAGGAATGTTCGCCGCGTTTTATTCAACCTCCATCTTCGGTGTCAGACGTAATAAGTAGTTCCAACGCTGTAGCACCAGACTGTGACTGGCCTTCCTCGCTAGCATCAGGAGCTGCTTCCGTCAGGCTCGTGTGACAGCACCCTCTCCTTAGTTCTTTGGCCAATTGTCTATTAGCTCGACTTCGCGACGCCGTTTAGCATACCCTAGTGCATGGGCGCCTAGTTCGCACTACAAAGATAAGAGCTCATGACCAGGGTCACAGCGAACGGGGCTCTCCTCCGCACTCAGGAGTTTGCGCTGCTACGAGCGATGTTATGACGAACAACAGGTGATAATTTCTGTGTCCACAAGAACGCCCTACACACTTGTCATGAGCATAATAGTCCGTTGAGAGGCGTATTTCTTCTATTGTCTTTATTCGGAACCAAGATACTTCAAATCCACACAAATTAAACCTTTGTCCAAGTCGTATTCAGAAGTGCTTTGGAGAGAATCATACCATATTACGAAATCAACGTATTTCCACGTTCGGTGCGTGAGCAATTCACACAGACACGAAATTAGAGCATATCTTTCACTCACCAAAAACGAACCCCGAATCTTACCCCTGAAACAATCAAATTAAAATGGAACATCTACCACCAAAAGTAGTCATATGTTGCCCTACTATATTATCGTCTCGCATAGGACTTGTTAACTATACGTCTCCATGCTTAATTTTCCGTGCCTGTAGCTAGGACACACATTTCCCGACAACACCAGAATAGGTCTGTCATATAATCATTAACTAGTCTCTAAGACCACAATTGTTCTAGTGTGTGCTCCTAGTAGCATTCTACACACATCCAGAAACTAATCTTTCTCCTACATCAATAAGCTTTCCACCCAACTACCGCGCATGTGTGCGCTCGGCGAATCAACAACATCTCGTATCCCCCACAAATGAGTGCGATACTCAGGCGTGACACAAAACGCCGCCACGCATCTATAGCTCTCAAGTAGATTCCTTCGATCGCTTTCAGTAATTACTTTGCGGATCATATGCACTGCCACCGCACAGTGGGTTGAGATACAAAACTAACAAATTAAAAAGATACATAATATTACAAGTGCCTAGTAGACATCCAGAATATTATGACTTTTCTCAAACAGTACAATAACTAGACGAGACAAATAATTTAATCCACAACTGACACCTCCGAACAATTGCTCTCGCAGATCAGTCTACACTTCCACCTCGCGTTCCTAAATAATGCTAATCATGTGTTACCATCTCGTGTTTTGTTTTTGTCCTATTGCGTGTAGTGCTCTTCTTATTCCTGGTCTTTCCATAAGCCAAACGAAAGACGCCAATTTACTCATACACATAAACCATCCAGGAGTTAAGACACTACACACACACATTACAACTGCGGATTGCACTAACTTTCTCCGAATATTTGCTCTCCTCAAAGTGGAGCATTTTTTAACAGGCGCGTTACTACAATAGGAAATATGGTAATCACCCTTTTTAATTAATTAATTTAATTAAAATTTCATACTATTAAATCTCACTTTCTCGTAACTTTCTTATAACCTTCCTAAATACGTTCGAGATAGAAACATCCCGACGATCATACGCTATCCTTCACACAATCACAGCGCCTTTTACGCGCCTTGAAAGCATTATTCTCACGTTACGAATCTATACTCCAATGTAGTACCATAGCTAAATCCATAACGAGTCTAGCGTTCCAATAGCGCTTGCCTCTAAAACGCTACAAACACCTCCGAACGTCTGTATCCAAGATACAACTCTACAATACCGACACAACGACGCTCTACACGTGAAAATCTATGATTAAGTCAATAATAATGTGCACTACGCCGTCACCGTAACTCTAAGCAGCCATCGCCGCCGTGGCGGTGAAATTGGTTTATCATTCATCAATAAATATGCATCAATTAGTAAAGGGGATAGAGAAAGCGAGTGAGGGATACCTAAAACATCAGGCACTGAATAAGCGTCGGGTATTGCCTCCAGAGCAGGGGAAGGGAAATTGGTCGCTGAATGGGAGAAGTGAAGGGAAAGGGATTTTACCTCCAAAGGAGTAAAGTGAGGGATTGATATCTCGGCCCAACTGTCCCCCATTTCTTCGTTCATTCTTACCCCCGTTCATTTCTGAGTTCATTTTTCCCTCTCTCATTTCTTCCTTTTATCGCGCGGTATTTCATACGCCATGAACAATACAACACACCTCCACACACATTGTCTTCTATAATATACGTATATATATATAGATTTATTTTTTAGTCTAATAATACAATTTATTTGACCTTACTTTTAATTAATTAGCTTTGCTTAATTATATTTGTCGTAGTCCCGCGAATTATTTTCAGCGTGGTAAAAAATTTGGCAAATATTTTTTTAACCTGTTTTTTAAAAAAATCGTTTTTTTAGAGAGGCTTAAAAGGCCAAAAGTGTTTTTTTTTCTTTTTCTCTGTGAATTAAAAATAAAAAGTGTTTTTTTTAATTATCGAAATTTTTTGATTTACACAAAACGTACATTAAAATATCAAAGTGAGGTAAAAACCTTTTAGACAAGACCCTAGACCTTTCAGAAAAGGTCACCAAAGGTCACCAAAGGTCACAAAGGTCATCAAAGGTCACCAAAGGTCACCAAAGGTCACGGGGTCACCAAAGGTCACCAAAGGTCACCAAAGGTCACGAAAGGTCAAATTGCCCAAATTGACCAAAAATACAGAAAATAATGTATTTTTGACCTAAAAACATTAGAAATTGTTTTCTTTGACCTAAAAAATAACAGAATTGTTACATTTAGATCCAAAAATTGAAAATTCATATTTTTGACCTGAAAGATTATTCTACTGCAACAGAAATTTTAGAAACCACAATTTATAACAGAATTGGAAAAATAAATTTGTTGGTCTACAGATAGATTGATTTCAACTCAGAAAACATTTAATAGAAGAACATAGAACAACTTTGAAGAACTTTGAAGAACAGTAGAACAAATAAGTTAACCTTTGACAAAGAAGAACAAATAAGTTGACCTTTAACATAAAAAATATTTTTTGAAATAAAAATGAAAAGAAAATTCAGTTTATTTTAGAACTTTGATAATTCTTTAAATAATTTTAAAAGAAAATTATTTTTATAGAACTTTGATAATTCTTTAAATAATTTTGAAAGAAAATTATTTTTATTTTTTGTTATAAATAGTTCAGTTCTCTAGGAATTTCAATTTTGATATATATTTAAAAGATATGGTGAAAAAATTATTTTTATTTTTTTAACTTTGAAATTTTTAAATAATTTTGAAAGAAAATTATTTTTTATTTGAAATTAGAATCGAAAGAGATTAAATTCTGAATTTTATGTAATTTGAATAAAAATTCCTCTTAACGGTAATAATTATTAAATATAGTACAATAATATTTAATTTATTTAATTAAAGTTTAATACTGATTTAAAATTCTTTTGTTTGAATTTAAATAGAAAATAAATATTTTCCTTGAACATAGAAAATTTTTGAAAAAGCTTAGAAGGAATTTGAATATTTTTGGAAAACTTTGAAAAAATATTTTGAAAACTTAGTGTTTTTTTTTGAAAACTTTGAAAAATATATTTTGAGACTTTAGTTTTTTTTTAATTTAGAAACAGTTTAAGAACTTAGTTTTTTTTTTGAAATTGATTAACTTGAATTAATCATGACTATGTTTGAACCAATAGTCTTTACCGTCTTCGTATTTTCAACATTGTTTCTCGTTCTCTGCCACCTGGTTCAAAGGGCTATAGCCGGACCAGTTGACCCTAATGGAGCTTCAGGAGGAGCCGAAGGGGATAATACAGACTTAGAAAATGATGATTCAACAGAGAACAAGGATGAGGACATGGATGATACCAATAAAGAAGACAATACAGAAGATGTCTACTCAAGATGAAGAACATTGAATGTACAGAAATATAGACTACGGTTAAGTGATGAACAGAAAAAGAGAGAATACTAGGAGCAAAACCCAAGATAGGGAACCCAACAAAAGGATATGGGGACCTTTCCTCCAGATATCTACCTCCTTTCTAACATTGATACATGTCGTTAAACCCAAATCAGAGAACAGCTTGGGACTGGCATCAACCAGGAAATACAGAAAATACAACAAGGATACCTAAGGTGCTTCAAAAGACAAATGTTTTGGATAATACCTTTAATATACATTTGAATGCATCGGGGGCCACTCCCCCTTCAAATAGAAAGAAGACTTATCCTTCCTGGAATGGCCAAACAGAAATATTTAACAATAGAAGTGAGTTTAGTGGAACTTGGGGACAGAACCAACCAAGTGATACCCTATATGGAGGACAACCTCAGAATCCGTGGGGGCCATCCCAAAATACTTTAAATAATCCTTTAAATATGCAGCCACCTTACACAGGTTGGCAACAACCCCTTCCTACAATGCAACCTGGTTACAATCCATACCCATATGGACCCCCTTATGGAGGATATTATCCCAACGCTGCGTATGCCCCTCCACTTCCAGAATTGCCTAAAGAATTAAAATTGTATGGAAGAAATACCAAGACACAAGCTTGGGTGGGAATTAAGTTTGAGGATTACCTTTCAACGTTGCAGGAGAAAATACGCACGTTAGGCCTAATAACTGAACGACAGAAAATAGACTATGCTAAGACCACCATCTCTTCTGATTTCATATCCGAGGCCCGCCAGTATATCTTGAAGGATAGCAGTTTTTCTAGGTGCAAGACCCTAGAAGACTTTTTGATTCAATTGAAGATTTTTCTCAAACCAGAAAAAACCGAGACAATCTTCTGTATATTGAAACAGTTCATGAAATTTCAAAGGAGACCACATGTAACTCTTACTGAATTCATGTTGGACGTGAAGAATCTCCTTTGGGAATACCAGAAAAAACTCATTGATATTGAGACTTCCTTTGGATTTACTTCTCAACAAATAAATATCTTAATTATGACCAAGATTTTAGAGAGTATGGAAGAACTCAGAGATTATAGAAGACTTAGAGAAAAAGTTTTAAAAGTCTTTAATCCAGACTTGAGTTTCGTAGAAATTTTAGAGAAACTCAGTCAAATAGAAGAAGGTGCCTTGTTCCAAACTAACCATAGAGCAGAACAAGATAGAAGAAATACAGCTAGAGTATTCTATACAGAGAATAATAGCACTAATAATAGTGATACTAGAAAAGAAAGAACTACCCATAACCCTTCCATGAGGAACAGAACCATGGAATGGAGAAATAAAAAGAATACTTCTAGAAATTCAGGAAAAAGGACAAGCCCTTCTCCAAATATCAGACCTAATAAGGGAGTGATGAAAAAACTCTCCAGTAAAGAGATAAAGTCAATGGACTACTGCCTAAAGTGTGAATCTTTAGGTCATCATTCTAAAAATTGTGGTTGGAATACCACATTATTTGCCCGAGTTGTTGGAAATTCCAACGCCAGGCGGTCGACGCTCTAATTGCCAAGAATGCCACCTGTGTGGATCCCAAGATGAAAATGAAAATAATATGGTAATACCATATAATAACCCCACTGATTTTGATAATGGGGTCAAAGCTCGAAGAGTCGAGATTAAAAGTGATTCAAATGCTAGAAAGCCAAACTCTTACTCTAAGAATGAGCGTAGCTATCAAGGTAAGAGTCCAAAGAAAACAACCAGAGTTCATCTGATTTCTAATCATCAAGCGGATCCAGAACATGAAGAAATATCTGGAACTGAAGATGAAGAAGAAGAGAACGAACAGTTTTTTCAACCCGATCTCTCAGAAAGAGAGACAGAACAAAATTTTTGATTCTAGGCAAAGATTTAAATGAAGAAATGGTAAACAGAACAGTAATTAAAGAAAATACTTCAAGCTTAAAGAAGAGAGGTGTTATAGTAACCTCTAGCTTCTTTGGTGTAGGAATTAGACCCCCAAAATTGGGATGTCATTATTTTTTGTCAATATTTTTGACTCCAACAAAAGGTCAGAACGAGGTTGAAGTGCATAGCCTATTAGATTTAGGAAGCACAACCTGTTTGATATCGTTGGATAGATTAAAAGAAATAGAAAGAGAAGGAAGATTTAAACTGTCTCTTAAAGAAGCTAGTATTATAGTTCAAGGGATTGGAACTCAGATGATCCATCCTATAGGAGAAGTTGATCTACTTCTAAGGCTACACCAACAGTATTACCCAGTTACCTTTTTAGTGTGTAAAACGGAAAGTACTGGAGCTTGGAATGGAATTTTATTAGGTACAAGTATTTTAGCTACTCTACCTATTACCATAGACCTTTCTTCATCGCATTTAAATCTTAAAGAAGAGAATAACGAAATAAAAGTTAAAATCTTTGCCAAGTTAGGAAGCTTTTTCCTCATGAATCAAGAGGAAAAGATAACTAAGAAAGATAGAATGATTAATAATCATAGAAAAGATTCCAATAGGAATAATAAGTTTAAATTAAACAATTACAGTGATAATTGTAAACCAGTAATTAATAGAGGCTCTATTGAAAAGCCTACACAGAGATTAATTAATAAAGGCTCCATTCTTGAAAAGCCTACACAGAGATTAATTAATAAAGGCTCATTGGAAAAGCCTACAAAGAGAGTTATTACTAAAGGCTCATTGAAGAAGCCTACAAAGATAGAAATAAATAAAAATTCTGTTGTTCTTCAAGAGAACAAAGAAAATTCACAACTTCCTCCAGTAGAGGAAGGACCTTTAATAGCAGACGAAGAAATAGAAGTTCAATTGCTATTAATAGAAGAAACAATGGCACCTGCTCAATCTTATGGGTATTTGAAAGTCAGACCTGAGAGTAAAGAAGATCTGAGACTGGAAAAGAAGTGTTTAATAACACCTGCTTTTTCCTTAGGGCCATTATATTTTGCAAACTCTGTATGCCCAGTTAGAAACAATGAAGTTATTTTGAGTTATATTAATTTAAGTGACAAGCCTTTTTATTTAAGAAGAAATAAAAACATAGGTAAATGTCATCCGATTTTGGAACTTATTGAAGAAGAAAATTTTAATAAAACTGCTATTGCTATAGAGAATAAGCAGTTAGGTTCTACTTGTATAGTAACCTGTTCAGAAAATCTGTCAGATAAACAGTTGAAGAATGCATACAGAGAAATTATTACAGATAATTTAAGTAAAGAAGAAGCAGATGTTTCTATTTTACAGAAACCTGAGCATTTAGAAGAACTTCTTGATTTGTTAATGGAATACAAGGACGTTATTGCTCTAGATGATGATGCAGTTCCTGTGTGTCCTATACAGAAGTTTGAAATAGAACTTACTCCAGATGCTCCAAAGATCATTTTTAGAAAACAGTATCGTCTCCCACATCGCTACCTGGAAGACATAGATAATTTTACAGATGCAGCTTTAAAGAAAGGATATATTAAAGCTTGCTATTCGCCACATAGTTCACCTCTACTGGTGGTGGCCAAAAAGAATTCTAATAAACCAAGAGTCTGTATAGACTATAGGCATCTGAACTCCTTCAGCGTCCCAGATGTATACCCATTGCCCTCAATAGACGAGATATTTTCGTCCCTAGGAGGTAGTACGATTTTTACTAGTTGTGATTTAATCGACGCTTATCATTCCCTCGAAGTCGAGGAGGAAACACAGAAATTAATGGCTTTCCGTACTAGGAAAGGATTATTCTGCCCAACCAGATTATTATTTGGGCACCGCAATGCCCCAAGTACCTATGCTAGGACAATGCAAGTCGCGTTGAACCATTTATTAGGACCTATTGCCCAAGTGTATTTAGATGATGTCTTAATCATGGGTAAAAATAAGGCAGAACATTTTGAAAACTTAAAGAAAGTTTTTACTGCGTTTAGAGATAATAAATTAAGAGTTAAATTGACTAAATGTCATTTTCTACAAACTTCGGTTTTGTACTTAGGATTTAAAATAGGAAGAGACGGAATTTCACCAGATCCAGCGAAGATAGAATCGATGAAGAGTTTCGTCCCTCCAACAAGTGTTAAAGAAACACAATCCTTATTAGGATTTTTCTCGTACTTTTCGCTTCTTAATTAGTGACTTTGCACTAATTGCGAAACCATTATATAACTTAATAAAGAAGAGTGTTAAGTTTGAATGGAAGGAGGAACACCAAAAAGCATTTGAGCTCTTAAAAGAGAAGCTTGTGGTGCAACCTCAGTTAACTTTTCCAGACTATTCCAAGCCATTTTTTATAGGTACAGACGCCTGTGACTATGGAATAGGGGGAGTTCTTTACCAAATGTCAGATGACGGCAAGGAGAAGCCGTTGTCTTTTGTTTCAAGAGTGTTAAGAGGCAGTGAACTAAACTATGATATTATAGAAAAGGAATGTTTAGCTGTTGTCTTCTCACTACAGAAGTTTAAAAATACGGTGTTTGGTTATCCCATCACCATATTAACTGATAATCAACCTCTTTGCTTTATATTTCGCAACAAACAACAAACGGGACGCTTAGCCCGTTGGAATTTGTTTGTTAATAGTTTTTCACCAACTATAAAGTATAAGACAGGAAAAACAAATATACCGCCTGACTATTTGAGTAGGCACCCAGCAAAAGCACCAAATGTTTATTTCTTTAGAGGAGAAAAGAAACCGATGCTACCAAGAAAAGATTTTATTTTAACGAAAGAAACTTTTAATAGGGAACAAGAGAATTGCCCTAGATTGAAAGAATTAGTTAAGTGGGCTAAGGAAAACCCCAAGACCTATCCACACATTTTCCATAAGAAAGTGCTGTACTATGCAACTAGAAAGGAACCTTATGTAATACAAGTACCAGATAGCATGATCTACTCAGTTATAGATCATTGCCATTCTTCACTTGGAAGTGGGCATGGAGGACAGCAAAGGACTGAAAAACGAGTTAGAGAGAGATACGTTTTTCCCCATTTAAGTAAGTTAGTAAAGGAGTACTGTTCTCAGTGCGTGTCTTGTGCTAAGGTTAAAGGTCCTAGACCTCCAAAAGCTGAAATCAACAGATGGCCTCTTCCTTATACTCCATTTTCTAGAGTACACGTGGATAGCATAGGAAAACTTCCCACATGTTCAATTTCAGGAGCCAAACACATTCTCGTCTTCAGAGATGTTTTGACTAGATACTGCGAATTAGTCGCCTGTAAGACAAGAACGAGCCAAGAATTTTGCTCAAGCTTTACAAGAAAGAATTATATGTCGGCATTCGAGCCCAGAAATTTTAGCCTCGGACAATGCCCCAGAGTTTACTTCAGCTGCTTTCAAAGAGCTATGTAAAGCTTGGAGGATAAAAAAAGTTAATATTCTGCCCTACAAACCAAGTCAAAATGGTGTAGTTGAAAGATTGAATGCAGATATTGAAAATTTCCTCCGTCATTTTGTAAAAGACAATCACAGAGATTGGTCAAAATACTTATCTTTTGCTCAAATAGCCATCAATACATCATATAATAGATCAATTGGATCTTCTCCACATTTCGTCCTGCATGGATATATAAAGAGACTTCCCTACGAGATGCCTGATTATGTCTCTCCATTTACAAATAAATCGGAAAATAGAAAATTCATATCAGATGAGGTAGATGTCGTAGTGGAAAGAATGGAAGCAATAAGAGACTTAGCAAGAGAAAGTCTAGAAAAGGAAACCATTAAAGCTATGGAACAGCAACACAAACATGCCACTCAAAGAGAATTGAAAGTGGGCGATTATGTTTTTGTAAATGCTGTTAAGAAACCAGAACAAAGTTCTAAATTGAACAAAAGATTTGAAGGACCTTTTATTGTGAATCAAATAAAAGAGCCAAATAAGCTTATGCTTTCATGTTTAAATTCAACGAAATTATTTCCGGTTCACCGGGATAATGTAAAGATAATTCCAGTAGAAAAGATTACAGAATCTCACTTTTCATTTGATAATGATGAGATTTGGAATCCAGATGCAATTCAAGAAACATTGGATTCCCCGAAAGTTACAACAGAAAGAACAAGTATGGAACCTGAAGAAGTAGATCGACAGGTAGATGATCAAGAATCTCCAACCACTTCTTCTTGGATTCCCCCTAATTTTTATGATGAACAAAATGTTATACCTATACCAGAGGATTCAACACAAGAACAAAAGAATCCTGTAGTAGAAACACAAACTTCTTGTAATCAAAGAATACCTGATACTCCTCAAGGAAGTAGATTGATTAATTCTACTCCACAAACAAGAACTCAAGTAAGAGGATATAGACCGTCTCTATCACCAATCAGACAAGAGGATTCATATATTTCGGACAGTTCTGAACACGAGGAACAGCCTGTCATTGCAGAAGTACAAGAGGATACTTTGGTAACACCACTTGCAGATGGAACTGTAGGGGATAATGTGCCAAGTTCTGAAGCACTTCCCAAAGATGATGAGGTAACACCTCCACAAAAAAAAAAATGGATTTATCAACATCTGAAGGCCCAAGAGATGATAGAAAAGAAGATCCGTCGTATAGACCTCACCAGCAATTCAGAGGTCCGAGGGATGTGGAACCAAGGGTTACAAGAAGCCAAACAAGGCAAAGAGAGCAAGAATCTCCTCCACCTCTACCACCAAGATCACCAAGAACTGATAAAACAACAAAAGAGTCGTCTGAACCAGTGTTAAAGAGACCTCCAGTTGTTTTGCCATTAGAGATGACTAGAAGAGGAAATACGCTCCACTACTTGCCTCTCCTAAGAGTTAAAATCTCTTAGAATTGGCTAAAAAATCCTTTTGTAAAATAAAATGTTATTAATATTATTTCGTGTTTATAACCTTTTTAGATTTAAGTTTTCTACAATTATATTACACAAACACATGTTTACATTTTCTACTCTTTAATTTTTAAGTATTAAGGTTTCCATATTTTGTATTATGTCGTTACAAAATTCGGAAAATTTTTTTTTTTGCCCCCAGGGGTCAGTTTTTTTTTTTTTGAAACTAAAAAACCATAAAAAAAAAAATAGAAAAAATTCATTTTTAAGAAACGTTTATATACTTTTATTTTTATAATCTAGTAACATTGTTTTTTATTCATTTTTTATTTTCATCATAAAAAGCTACAAATAAAAATCGAAATAAATTACGATCCATTAATATTCTTAGTAATTAATGTAAAAGATATAATTCAGGAATCGCTTTATTTAATACCTTGTAAGAGATCTTTTAATAATTTTAATTAAGTATCTAGCCTCTAAGCTATATATATTAGCTTTGCATTTGATTTTAATTTTCTATACTTAATATTAATTAGCCATTAAGCGTATATATAATTAGGCTTGCTTTTATTTTTAATTTTCTATTCATTAATATTAATCGAACGCCTTAAGCTATATAATTCAGCTTGCTTTTTATTTTTTAATTTTGATTTTAATTCAGAAATTAGCCTTATGCTCTAATTAGTTTGATTAATATTGATTAGCCTGATCAGCTTTTATTAATATTAATTAGCCTCATGCTATATATATGCTTTTATTAATAGTAAGAACTTTTCATAATCCGAATCTTAATTTTTAAGTTTTCCTTAAAGCTTACTTATATTTTTAATTTCATTTTAATTATAATTCTAGAATGTTTTAACATGTGAACTTATCTTTAGTATTATTATCCAAGATCCAATAAACTTGATTTCATTTTATGAAGTTCATTTTATTTTTATTTGATTCATTAATTAAAATTACTATCAGAAACTTCAACTTGATTCCAATTTTAAAAAATTTAAAATTAACGTAACTCTAGTATAATCATAGGTAACTTTAAAAAGAATTTAATACATTTAATTAATTATTTTAATTTTACTTTAATAAAACGGCGACCTCATTTATTAAATCGAAGTAATAATCATTTCAGACTGTAATGAAAATGTTACGTCCAGTTTTTGCATTACTTCTTTTACCTGCAGTCTTATCCATCTCCACTAACATTAATGAAGAGACAAGAGTACTGCCAGGTATCATTTTGTATCACTCCGGTGAAGTAAATTTCATTGAAGGATATCTTGACTTGATTGTATCTTTAGAATGCCCATCAGAAATTAAAACTACTATTTATAGAACCACTAAAATGATAGATACCTTAAAAGATAAATTTTTGCCTGCGTTCAATGATGATTTTATTAATATTTCCATAAACCAACGAGCGCATAAATGGGAATTTCAACTCATTAAAATTAGAACTAAAGTAATATCCCTTAAATTAGCTGAAATTAAAAGCCTACCATGGGTTCATTCCCAAACTAGATACAAAAGAGCTGCTTTCGAATTGGGAGGAGATATTCTTAATATTTTATTTGGTACCGCTACTGATAAACAAATTAAATTTTTGAGAAAAAAGATAAATATATTAGGTAACTTTGCGAGTACTTCTAATTTATTAGTTAATGAGCTTAAAGAACAGTTAAAGTCGAATACCCGAACACTATCAGAATTTCAAATTAACCTACAAAAATTAATTGAATTTCAAAACAGATCACTTGCAACCCATAATATACTTAACCAGTTGGGAAGCGTAAAATCATTACTTACATTAGTTGAACATTCAGTTAACAGTATTACAATGATACATCAATTAGTTATCACTTCATTACAATTAGCTAAAACCAAGATAACTAATGATCAACTTTATTCACCCATCTTTTTGTTACCATACATACTAGAAATGACACAAGCTACTAAACTACATCCTATTATACCATTAGAAGCGACAACATACCATTCATTTTTGACATACTCATGGACTATAAAATCAACCACTAATCCATTTGAATTAATTACACTAATTCCATTCATTTCGAATGAGAAATTTATTTCATACAAGTTAATTCCATTCCCAACATTCATTCCATTTAATGAAACGTCCGTTCGAATAATGTATAATACACCGAATAATTATCTTTTCGTTAATTATGGTCAGAGGAAATATACTTATTTGCGAAATTCGGTCCACGATTATTGTCGTAACATAGGGAAAACAGCAGTTTGCCCTCAATCACAACCTTTTACATCCATTGATGACAAAACATGCTTGCTATCGCTTTTGCTTAACTATACTACTAATTTCTCATCATGTCCTATAACTATCTTTAAATCTAAAGAACCTTTTACAGTAACCCTAGGACATTTCACTATTATATCTTTTGCAGAAAAAGTTAGAGCTTCTATATCTTGTGAAAGACCTCATTCAGTACAGCATATAAATAATTTTATTTTTAATATCCCACATGGTTGTACTTTTACCTCTGCTAATTATCAATTTAAAAATCCCCATTCATTTAGAGAAAAATATTTCATTAACTTCATTAATTGCTCAATCCGATAAAGTTTTGTTTAATTTTTTAACTCATGTTGCTTTGCCAAATATCTCTGCAGCAATATTTCCAAAGTTTCAAATAATGAAAGAAGTTCAGTGGAATAAGAGACTAGACAGTATTAATAATACCATCCACCCATTAACTCCTTATCTTTCTCAAGTTAAACTAATCCCATATATCGGTGGAGGAACTACTAGTGTTATTTTATTCATTTTCATCATAGTGATTATTTATTTGACTTGGTCTTATAGAAAAGCATTGTGTAGAAAATGTTTGAAAGAATTAAATCAAGAAACCCAAGATATTCCATTGAATAATATACCCATGTCAACCCTTCCATTGGAGGTAACCCCAGTTCAAAATACCCCACAGAATCAAATTGAAATTGAACCCTTGGTACAACCTCCCATAAAATTTAGACAATCATTAATACCCAAACCTCCGATGCCACCACCTATTCCATATAGGCAATCTACTTCTCAAGAAGTGGAAGTATATTCTAACATTGCTAACTTGGACTAATAACCTTTCTACATGACTAATGCCCTTTCTGCATTTATTTTTGAATTATATGTTTATAGTATTATTAGAATTAAAAATCCTTATGAATTTTAATTTTCTGAGGCAGAGTCCTTATTGTAAAATTTAGATTTCTCAATAAATAAAATCAATAATTCTTTATTGATTTGAAAATAAAACATATATTTCAAATAACAAACTCTGTTTCGAAATTCACTATCTCAAAACATTGGCTCTCTTGCAACAGTTTTTGTTTAACTAACTTTCCTCTTAATATCTTTTTTATGACCTGAGTCACCGTTTCTTTACGCTTTGGATCGTAAAAGTTGGCGCCATGGTGTTGAAATAGGTCTGTGAATCAGAGTTCTCAATCTAGGAATCAACCATTCCTAAATCTATTCCTAAATCTAGGAATCAATCTAGATTAAATCTAGATTTATTCCAAGAAATCCATTTTAAGACTTCACTTCAGGGAAAGGGATAGAGAGACCGAGAGAATGGTGAGGGAATGAGAGGGAGAAACTTTTAGGGGTTTAGAGAGATTAAAGAGGGTTTTGGAGGGATACGATTCTTTAAAAAGGGTTGGACCACGAGAAAAGTCGTTTGTTTGGGCCTGAGATCTGCTTAAGTAAAAAGCTAATGGAATAGCTCCTTTTAAGTAGTGTCGTATAGGCGCGAAAATATTAAGATAGAAGTTTTTACTTAAAAGAAGTGAAACATTTATAATATGCACTATTTGCCATATTATTTTTTATATATATTATAATATATATATCATGTAATATGCAAATGTGTATATTGACTTTTCTTTTTTCCTTTTAATTATAAATTTTTAAATATAAAGGCAGCTTTAGAGATTAGTGAGATAGATAAAAGAATCTCTCACTTTAAAACTTTTTCCACCTACTTGGATCAAAGGGTATAAGAATTGGTTCATACTTTAAATAATAAATACATAATAATAATAATAATATAATAATAATTTAATAATCATTTTGTAACATATATTTTATTGCTTTAAAAATAAAGATGTTTGATGAAATATTGTAATTAAAAATATATTTTATTAATATATCTTTGAATATATTTGGTTAATTAATCACATCAATATTATAAGGAACTACTTTTATGTTTTTTATATGAAATAGTGAGTGAATTATCCTCACATATATGGAAAATCATCTTTGATGTGTTTATTTTAAAATGATTTTTATGTATTCATGAAATATATTTTTATATTGAAATATTTGGAACATTATACTAATTAAAAAATTTACTTAATTATTTAATATTTAGTAAACTCATTATTGTAAAGAACATTTAATTTATAATGTGTTTCCCATTATTCTTTATTTAGGTTTTTATAGACTGTTTTTGGAATTTGAAGAATTTTAGGATGTAGAAATAAAAATTATCAGGAATTGCCGCGTTTATTCAACCTCCATCTGGTGTCAGACGTAAAGAGTCCATGTATCACCAGACTGCCTTCCTTGCATCAGGATATCGTGGCTG
>JABUQX010045858.1:0-2500 GCA_015478945.1 Trachelipus rathkii
GAGGCGAGAGAACGAGAGAGGAGAGGGGGAGAGAGGAGAGAGGAGAGAGAGAGGAGAGAGAGGAGAGACGAGAGAAGAGGAGGGAGGGGAGAAGGAGGGCAGATCGGCTGATGGAGAGGAGCGAGGGAGGGAAAGAGACGAGAGGAGACGAGAGACAGAGAGGGAGAAGGGAGAGAGAGGAGAGAGGAGACCCGGAGATCGAGAGGGAGGAGAGAGAGAGTTATACCGATAAACTTTATCTATATCTTTTTAATAAACTTTAAAGTTATAATTTTTGTTAATTTTTTGTTCTAATTTTGGTGCCAATAAATATTTACTAATTGGCATACTGATAATTTCATATTTCTAATATATTACCTCGCCAGATCTGCGTAGGGATTTCTTCAGAGATTTATAAAAACAGGTGTGTGTTCCTGTCGGTGGTATTTTCTAATGTTTTTGTCCAAATTTGAAAATCATGGATCAGTGAAAAACAAAGAAACAGAAAATGACATGGTGGTTTTCTTTATTAACCATCCCGTCTTGCCAGACGTAGTGAAGAAGAAAAAAAAAACCCTTTAAATACTGCCGAAGTCCGACCCAAATTATCAAATCCCATTAAACATAAAGTAAAAACAAACAAACACAGAATGTTTCAAGAGGAGTGTGGTCATGACTCCGCTTTAAAGTGGTATGTGAGCAGTGAAAAAAAAGATAGGTTCTAATATGCTGGCCTTTGTTTATTGCTTAGTGCCCACAAAAAAAAGACTGGTTATGGTCTACCTTCTGACCCTCTTGTGATGAAGGATTTCGACGATTGGAATGAAACTTATCAAGAAGGCTTGACAAGACATAGGGCGGTTCCAAAGAAACCATATTCTAACATAAGTATTGGCGTCAACAGATTACGCGTTAAACAAAATATTGACTATTTTGGCAGGCAAATTAAGTTGAAACAGGCATTAAGAAATAAATGAGAAGTACAATGCCAGAGTGAAAAAAAATAGAGAATTATTCAAACTTTTGATCGATATAACTTGCTTTTTAGGTAAACAAGGACTTGCATTTCGTGGTCATGACGAGTGTCAAAGTTCCTTCAACCAAGGAAACCTTCAAAGAACAGTTTGATTGAATCATAAGACGTGACACTGAAATGAAATCTCATTGGGAAAAATTGGGGGTTTTTACTGGTTTGTCAAAGACAATTCAAAATGATATTATTGATTGCATTGCAAGCTTGAAATAATTAAAGATTACTATATACCAAAACAAGGGTATATCAAAGCTCCTTTCTTTTCAATCAAGTAAGATGCAAGCAACCGACACCACCACACGCGAGAACGAAACAATGTTCAGTTATTTACAGATTCGTTGATGAAAATGGATTCATAAAAGAGCATTTCTTTGTTTTTTTTGAGGTTGGGGAAAACAGGAGCGCATCAGGTTTTAGTGAGGAACTTATTAAATTATTAGAACCATTTGACTTTCGTAAGAAACTTATTGCTCAAACTTATGATGGGGCTAGCGTTATGTCATCTGAATTGAATGGAGTTCAAGCACAAATTCGTAACCATGCCCCATATGCTCTTTTCACACATTGTTTAGCTCACCGCCTAAATCTTGTATTACAGCACAGTTGCCGTAATATTAAAGATGTTAATGACTTTTTTGGCACCTTGCATGAAATACCTGTTTTTTTTTCACCAATCAACAAAAAGAACTGCAATTCTTGATAAAATTGTGGGAAAGCGAATACCTACTAACAGTTTTATACGATGGAATTCACATGCAAAACTTTTAACAGCTCTTTCCTCTGAAAGGGTTAAATTAATTGAGGCTTTTAAGGAGCTTATGAAAATGGACGACAAGTCTGGCAAAACAAGGCATCAAGCAGAAATTTTAAAGAACAAGTTGTCTGAATTTAATATTGTATTTTTATTAAAACAGAGTTAGTATACAATTTCTTGCAGAAGAAAACAGTAGATATCCAAATGTGCATAGATCAAATAACCTTATGTGAAGCAGCTATACAAGAAATGCGAAACGAAGAATCATTAGAAAAATATATTGAAAAAACTAGAGAAGCAACAGAAATTTCTCCTCCTCCAACGAGAAATAGACTTCACGAAGAAGAATCAGTATTGTCAAGCCATTATAAGAGAAACCTTTATGAAATAATTGATAATATCATAATTCAGATGAGGGCAAGATTCTCAAATTTAGCGGCCTTAAAATTCCTACAGTTAGGGAATTCCACAAAATTCTCTATCTTCCAAAACAAGTTTCCTGAAGAACCCTTAGATTCTTTAATGGCCACATATGGTATCTTTTTTGACAGATCATTTTTGCGTAATGAATTAGCCGTGATTTATGACCAAACAAATGCTAATCTCTTTCGGAACAAGGACATTCAAACTATTTTAAAAACCATCCTAGAGAATGATTTACAAGATGTGTTTCCTGAATCTTATAGACTTTTTAGTCTGATCGCCACAATTCCAGCAACAACGGCATCTGTTGA
>JABUQX010045858.1:7500-10000 GCA_015478945.1 Trachelipus rathkii
TTTTAGTTATTAATTATATATATATATATATATATATTATTATTTATATTATCATACTAATCATAGTATATATATATATATATATACTATATATATTATATATATATATATAATATACTATTATATATATATAATATATATAATATATATATATATACAAAAATATATATATATCATATATATATAATCTATATAATATAATTATAATATATATATATAATATTAGATATATATATATATACTATACTATAATATATATATATATATTATCATATATATATATATATATAATATATATATACTATATTCTATATATATAATAATGTATATATTCTATTTTGTTTTGTAATTAAGATTTTCATACTATATATATATAAATATATATATATATATATAATTATATTACTAAATATAATATATAATATTATATATATAAATATATATATATATATATAATATATATTATATATATATATATATTAGTATAATACTAACAGTGCACTAATCCACACATATATGCTTCTGTCAATCCCGTCATTATATTAAAAAAAATTTCAGTGCCAAATTACCGATCAAATTCTCAATTTTTACACATTCAAAACCCCCTTGATATCCGGTGATAAGGAGGAGTTGTACAAGGTGAAAATACAAAAATTTTATTTTAAAGCTTAAATCATATTAAGTACCTAATTTATTTAAAGTAACCAGGAAAAAATATACACAATTAAAAAAAGTAACATTGGACATATTGAAATATCTATATTTTGAAACAAACGAAATAGCTGCATCAAATCATATCGCGCGTCGTCATGGAGATGAACCCAAATTTTTTTTACATTTTTCCAGATAAAACCTAAAGTTAAAGTCTAAGTAAAAAGATTAGGAATCCAACTTTTTTTTTTTTTTTTTCTCCTTCTCATCTGTTCCCCTTGTCCTTTTTCTTTGGGTTTCTGTAGCCCAAAAGGCCGGGGCCCACGCATGAGCGACACGTTTTTTCCGGACTCGTTTTGCTTCTAAATTAGTCTGATTTTTCATTTACGTTTAATTACAAATTAACTTAAGAAAGGTACCGAACTTATCGCTCAAAAGTAGTGCATAAACTTCTTGGTCATCTCCTTCCAGAGGATGTCTCGTACACTCCAAACAAACTTATCTTACCTTAACAAATACTATGTGTTAATCGAACCTTATCTAACCCCAGCTATATTATACACTAAGGTCGCTACTATTTTTTTTTTTTTTTTTTTTACTTTTTACCTTCACTCACGGGCAATCCCCTTTTCAAAAGGGGGGGGAAAAACCATAAATAAATAAATAAATAAATAAATAATAAATAAAAAATTACATAAAGAAAAATAAAAAATTAAAATAAATGAAAAGTAACAACCCACCCCTGACTATTCTGCCTAACCGCAATTCACTCAGCGTGGGGCAGGGACGCGGACCTCTTACAATAGAGGAAGATTAAACATTGCGAGGGAAAATAAAAGAAGGCAAGGGAGGTTCCACAAAACAGCCATGTGGCTGGAAAGAAGGAACGGTACCATAACGACGCTGTCCTTGAGTCCACTCCAATTATTTCACAAAATTTCATGAGGGAGAACAAGGACACCTCTTGTCGTGTTACGAGGCGACGCAGTGGTGGAGAGGACATCGCGAGATGGTCCAATTCCTTCGCGAAAGCACCCCTGCCGTTGTCAATACCTATAGAAAAGAAGATCAGGGCACCTACTCCACGACGCAGAGAATGAGGGTCAAGGGAGTCAGACAGTATGGGACAGTTTATAAGCCTTAGCTTCAACTCTATCCTATCCAAAAGGAGGTTGGAACCGGATCCACCCCAAATGTCGCGGGAACAGATTCCATACAGGGGCTAATAAGACCTTTATATAACTGCAGTATCAGAGCAGAAGAAAAAAATTCACGCAATTCTGAACAGAATTCCCAGCGTCTTTTTGAGGCCATATTGGCAACCGATGTTTGATGTGAGGTCCTCCAAGACAATTCCTATTTATGTTTTAGTCCAGAATGTTTATGTTGTTTACGGGTTGTAAAACATTAGAGCCATCAAAAGGAGGAAAGTTTAGACGCGTATTCTTTTAGAGAGGGCAGATATGAAAAGTTGAGTTTTCTCAGATGTTAAACCTTCACAAGATTCACGGGTTACCCCACTGATAAAATTCCGAACCAAATCGGCAAGGAATTATTGAAATCGCGAAAGGCTGTAGACGAGCAGGCCCACTCTAAATTACAAACGAGGGGAGCACCATTATCTTTTTCATCACCCTTATCCTATTTAATTTTCACAATACATTTTCATCTGATGCTTAAATATGAAAAAATTTTACCTTCAACATTATTATCGTATCCGCCAAAACTTAGTGGCATAACTCTGCGCCATTTTGAGGACTTCCTTCTTTCCAGACACATTCGTTTTGTTGGAAAACTAACTTGCCCATCATCTTGTTTTCCTTTTTGTATTCAATTTTCCGTTTCTCTA
>JABUQX010045858.1:17500-40000 GCA_015478945.1 Trachelipus rathkii
GACTTTGGAATTAAAGATTAAGTTTTTTTTTTATTTAAACTAAAGAATATCATAGGGTATACCGCCACCGATGCAGGGTCGGGATCTCTCGGCAGTACGTCCGGGCAAACTACGGCGGTCAGGGCCTATTTCCCCGCCCTGCCGGGGGGAGGGTCTCCGGAACCGCCGCTCTTTGGTATATTTGGGTGTCGAGGGGGTTCCTACCGACCCCCTTCCCTACGGGTTATGGAAAACCACTTCCCGCCCTGTTATTCCCCGTCGGACTCGTCGAACCCCCTCTACTAATTGCCGTGTAATTACCTTTACAATAATATTATATATACTATGTCCCCTGCTCCTCTTTTTTTATCCTAAAAAAAAAAAAACAGCCAATCAATTTATATTTATTTATTTATTCTTTTTTTTTAACATTTTTCTAACTAAATTTTACAAGGATTCCAAAATGTATTCCTTTTCCCTGTAAGCTATTGTAGTTTTTGAGATATGATTTATTTTTTTCTTTTTTTTTTACAGTCATTTCCGCAATAAAAATTTACCAGGTTTATCACAATGTATTTCCTTTTCCATGTAGGCATATTGTAGTTTTTAGAGATATGTGAAATTAAAGTATTTGTGAGTTTTAAACATGGATTTAAGACCATATATCATATATAATAAGTATATATATATATATATATATTATATATATATATACATTATAATAAGTAGCTATATATATATTAATATATTATATTTATATACTATTTATAGTATTATAAATATAATATATATATTAATATTATATAGTTTAATAAAAATAAAAAAAAATAAAAGTTTTCCTATTTATTCTTCAATTATTATTTTTTTGAGTATATCCTGGGATTTTCAAAAAAAAATTTGGTGACAACCCTCTGGGTAACAATCACCATATATATATATTATATATATATTATATATATATATAATATATAATATTACATATAATATAATAATATATATATAATTATATATATATATATATATATATACTATATATCTATATATACTATAATATATAATTAAAAAAAATTAACGTGATCCATTTCTCAATTTAAGGCTGTCATTTGGGGTTGGGTGATTTTATGCGATTTTTTTGAAAAAATAATCATTTTTGATTTTTATGGATTTTGAGAATCATATCGACGATTCTACGCGAAAGACTATGCAGTTTGTATAGAAACCTCAAACCTTGTTTTTTAAGTTCGATTTAACTGGTCATAGTCTTGCTATACCTCATTAAGGCCCTCTTATATCTGAGTGATCGAAAATCTTACAACGATAGGGCTTATGCAACCGTCTGAACGATTAAAGAGGGTTATATTCGTGTATGAATGTAATATATATGTACATCAGAAATAAAGAGACGATGTTTTGAAACATGATCTTTTTGCTTTGACATCTTACTCAGCTATCGTAGACCAATTGGTTAAATCAATTAGTAGCCTTGCCTTGCAGTAGTTCGATTTTATTCTAAATTTTTCTATCTTCTATTGATAATTAATCACTTAAAGATCCAAAAAAATTTAAGGAGAGAGGTGAGTGAGTGAGTTGAGAAGGAGAGAAGGCAGAGAATGCGACGAGTCCGAGTGAGGAAGTGGAGGCAAGAAGATCAAGTGAAAGAGAATGCCTATGTTGAAATAACAATTGATTTTTCCGTGCCAATCCCTCTGTGTGCTGAGAGGGAGTGGAATGAAGTGGTGGGTGGTTGTGTTGCGGCCGTGAGATGAAGGATGGTAGTGAGGCGTGAAACTGGGCGTATTAAAATAAGTCCGTGATCTATTAAAATTAAGGTATAGCTGCGGTTGTATGCGTGGTAGGTGAGTAGGTGGTGAGTGGTAATTGGAGTGTGAGGTGAGACGTGGAGGTGGTTGTGTGATGCGGCGTTGAGGTGAGTAAGAGAGGGTGGTGAGCTGTGAGTAAGATGATGTAAAAGATGGCGGTGGTGTGTGGGCGGAGGGGAGAGTGGCGATTGTCCGGACACGTGGCGTGTGTAGAATGAGTGGTGTTGGGTGGTGTTGAAGTGCGGAAGCGGAGAGGTGGTAGTGTGGAGCGGCCGTGCGTCGGCGCTGCGGCGGGGCGCTCGGGTGGCGGAAGGTCGCACGAAGGTGGAGAGTGTGAACAGGAGTGGAGGCGGCGCGGGGTGAGTGTGGACGCTTTACGAGATCGTAGAGGCGTCTCAAACGCGCTCTGAAACGATGCATGTGGCGCCTGTGTGCTCCGTTCGTGGTGGGTGAGTCCGGGCCTTGGATACTGCGAGCTTTAGAGTGGTGGTTTTCCGTAGTTGGTGGGTTGGTATTAGGTCAGGCGTCGGGAATAAACGCGGTCAGTATAAACTTGTAAAAAAATGTTATTTTTTTAGTTTCAATAATATTTTGTTCTAATTTTTAAGAAAGGAAGACTATAAGGGTTTGACAAAGAAAGGAATAACAAAATTTGAGTCATTCACAATGGACGTTAAAATTAAAATTGCCAATTGATCATTAATGATTGAAACTAAAAGACTGTTCCAGATATCTTGGCCGCACTTGCAATTTTAATCAGTTGATTTCTTTCAAATGCTCATTATAATATTATATATCTATAATAATTATATAATATTTTATTATAATTTGTATATATATAATATTATATTCTTTTTAATTATTTTTAATGCTAATAAAATATAACTTAGACTTTGTGTTTTTCTCTATTGTTTCTATTTGTCTAGTAATCATATACTTCAGGGACTCTATTTAAATCATTTTACATTATAATATATATCTAGTTGTGGATAAAGTGCAAGGATAATAATGTTATATGGTATTGCAAATTGCGTCGCCACTGACCAGTTTTTCCCGAATTCAATTTTTGATGTAAGGGAAATTTTTAATTTTATATTATATTAAATCATTTGCAGATTTTATTATATTTCATTCAGCCTAGAAATGCGTTATATATAGGAAACTTCTCTATAAATGAATCATATATAAAATCTTTATATTATAGATGATAAACTTAAATTTTGTCGATTTTTCGTCATGTATTCATTACAGGAAAAAAAAAACAATGCGTTCGGATTATTTGACCGGTTTCCCGTTTCTTATACAATAGAAAAAAGAGAAGGCTTCCATTAAATACATAACATATTGAAATATTTAAATTATACTAAAAATGTATATAGATTAGATA
Source organism: Trachelipus rathkii (assembly GCA_015478945.1). Taxonomy (NCBI): domain Eukaryota; kingdom Metazoa; phylum Arthropoda; class Malacostraca; order Isopoda; family Trachelipodidae; genus Trachelipus; species Trachelipus rathkii. The sequence goes on from JABUQX010045858.1 coordinate 20,687, forward strand.
TAATTTTTTACTACATTAAATAAATTAATGATATATATATATTTTCAACCATTATATATATAATGATATACCCTGGTTCTCATTCATATATATACCATAGTTCCTATATAGGTATATAAATATATAACATATAATAATTATATTATATATTTTATTTTGAACAATTTTTTTCATAATAAAGTATTTAAATCCGTGATTAATTTTGAAGATTTTTTCTCCCTAAAATATATCATATATATATAATCATATTGTATATATAATTATAATAGTTTATACTAATATATATATATATACTATATATATTATTAATATATACCGTAGTATAATATATATATATACTATAATATATATTATATATATATACTATATATATTATATTATATATATAATATATATAATAATTATAATACTGTATGAACTATAATTATTATTATATATTATATATATCATATATATATATATTAATATATATATATATATATATATATATATAATATATATATTCGGGTATATAGATACTATTATATATATATATTATATATGACGTTTGATATATATAAGTATATATCTTCTTAATACTATTATATATTAATAGTATATTTGTTAATATATTATTATTAGCTACTACTATATATATTAATATTATTATATTACATATATATATAATATACATACATTATAATTATACAGTATATATATATAATACATATACCTATATACTATTTTTGTTTTAATACTATTATATAATTATATATATATACTATCTATATATATATAATAATTAAACCCCTCACTTTCTATGATTATCACGCATCTACTCCCCCCTCCCAGCCCCCCCACAACACTCCCTTTTAACACTGATCCATCAACCACAATTATTAACCTCAACACAACATTCCGGACACCTCCATACCGATTACAGACGCACTGAATAAAATCCCAATCCTTGTTTCCATCTCTAACTTGAACAAGTACACCGTATAACATCGTTCAATCTCTATATTTGCCACCCCACCTCTCCCAATCTCCCCTGCCGCCCAAACAATTGATACTCATACCCCCACTTTATTCAATTAATATCCACCACACCCAAATTCCATCCTCGGAGGCGCATGTTTTAACGCTCCACCACACTATACTCCGTCTGGGTACTCAAGACTTTACCCTTGGCTGACCCCGAGGGCATAACCCATATCTTAACGAATTAGATCCTAAAATCTATATTGCCAAAAACCTCCCCTCCACACCGAATTCTGTCCCCCCAAGTAACGCAATCAGCCTTACTATCCCCAGACGTTACGTGTCTGATTCCCCCCTCCTTAACACCACTTCCTACTGAGACACTATCACTAATCTACAATACGACCACCATTCCTTACTTCTTACTTTTCTCTAAATTCCCCCACATTTTCAATTCCCCCCCCAAAAAAGACTTACCACAAACACTACAGCTACAAAAAGCAAGCATGGGCTGCATTCTAACTAACCATATCGAACAATGCCCATATCAAGCCCCTATACCAACCGTGACTTGATTCAAACAATCCTACAACCTCGCATCATTCACTTTAAACAATAACAATCATTTAAATGCAGGCAAACATCTTATATAGCTACCAAAGGACAGAAAAGCATATACACTCCCTAAAAAGCTCAACCCGAGATTCAGCAACCTCAGTTAAACAGAGAAAACCTCCCTCTTTGAAAACTTCACGCATCCATCACCCCACAACAATTTCCAACCAATAAACATACCTAGAACGCCGTAATCGTCGCGATACTTGCTATATGCTATGCAAACTTACGCAATTAATGTTTGGAATATTACATACAAATATTATCTCATCGCATAGACAATAAGAAAAACTGAAAATCATCAAAAAAAATAATAACTATCTAAAGTATATACATGCCAATCCCACCGAATCACCCATCTTACCCAATACTCCCTCCCTTATCCCAAAACAACATCAGACAGTCTTTGCTTACTAAACATTATGCAAACATCTCCCGGAAACCTACCCACCATGATAATAGAAACATAAAAAAATCAACTCGGGAAAACTCCAATTAGACATACCCTCCCCCCCTATAACCAATCTCATGATATTAGAAGCCAGCTTAAAAACTCCTCAAATGAGCAGCACAGGTGCAGATTCTATTATCCAACTAACATAAAACACGCTCAGAGGAAAATAAGCATCCTGCTAATTCACTTTGAAACTTTTACAAATCTTGGCAAGTTAACTACGCATACCCCCCAATCCGTGCAAATCAAGCATTTATAATTATTATACCAAAAAATATATTAGGACCCTAACTCCCCCTCTCTTTATATTTTTCCATTTCTCTTTGGTCTTTCTACTCAGAATTAAGTAACTAAATTAAAAAGTTCCCACCCCATTACTCCCATAGAATTTCCACAGAATTCAAAGCAACATTACAAACCACAGCCCTCACTCCCTTACACAAAACAACTTACGAACTTAGAAATGGTCTTTATCACACCATCCCCTTCCCACAGATTCCCAATACCTCACTGCAATAGACATAGCAACAAAGCACTTCAACCACCGTCTTACACAAACATCCTTTTATTCAAAAAAAATCCTCCTCACCCCCCTTGTGTAAAATATGACAAACAAAAAATACATTAATATTTTAACGCTCACCAATCGTTTCCCAAAGGTCTCATACAAAACAACCTCTCTCATTCCATATCAAATTACAAAATGGAGTCCCACAGGGCGCCATTCTCCTCTCCATTCTTGTTCAACTTTTATCACAGCAGAGTCTACCCACCCAACCCTACTAATCACCAAACTTAATTACGATTAGCAGACATGCAGTCGTACTATTCCGCAACACCCAGACTTTAAACTATCCACAACATACCCAGGAATATTTACGATCTATTAAAGAGCAGAACAATTTGCATTATCTGCTTTAACTCCACTTCTCCAACAGTTTATATATGACTAGATCCCCCCTTAATATCCTCCATATACTCTTCTAATACTGACCGTCACCCAAATCTCTACTCCTCCAATCTTATCAATCACGCTGAACATATATACCTCCTTCCACTTAAAAAGAACCCCAAATCATTGGACTTACCTATTTACCTTCAATTGTCGTTATCCCCCACATCGACCAATCCTTCCTTATAACCCTGACTCCCGTCCTCACCTCAAACCTTTTCTCATCATAACTTCAGCGAGAGAAAAACAAACCACTCATTCCTTCTCAGCGCTATTTACTACTTATAAAACGACACACTCTGTAGGCCAATAACAATGCATTTTCGTCCTTGGGGTACAAACAAATCAAACACCAGACATATAAATTAGCCTAATATCATCTTCCCAAAACACAGTCCCTTCAGAATTATCAACTACACCCGGTTGCGATCAACTAATATACCAACTTCTCTCTCAATCACCAACAACATTTTTTCTCTAATATATCACTCGTGACGAAACCTTCCATCCTCCCATCTCCCACCACACCTGGGAGATTGCTGGGGACTCAATATTTAATCTCAACAAAAACTATCATCAACCTCACCACCTCGTACCAAACCTTGTCTCCAAGCCCCCACCGACAAAGATAAAATCCCCGCCTCTTCACCAGAATTCTATTTACAACACTCTACACATAATTCTCCCCTCCAGCCACCCTCTCAATTGCGTCATGGAACTTACGGCTATCCGATACCACATTGCTAACCAACACGCATACCTGTCAAATCCGCCCAAACTCAACATTTAGCTAACACCCCCTCCCAAGACTTCCCCTAGAGAAGAAACGCTTCCAGAAGAGGCCTAATCGACCATCGCCCGGAGCAGATCAGGTCACGACCCAAACTCTGTGCAAATAAATATATTTATTCAAACTAAGAGATGAATGTCACCTTCCCACAATGCACCATTGTTATAATTTCCACATGAATCTCAATAGAGCCCCTCTTCTGGGGTGCTTCTGCTTCCTCGACCCCCCCTCGCCGGTTTTCTCTAATATCTTCACTTCTCGACCTGTGGGAACTTACAGTTCGGCGGCGAAGCCGGCTTCCTGGAGGCACTGTGGCCCTCCAATTAAGGTGGACCAGGGGAATAGTTAATAGTATATATTATATATATATATATATTTATATAATATATATATAATATATAATATTATATATATATATATATATATATATATATATATACTATATATATATATATATATATAATATAGGTATATATATATATATAGATAGATATATATACTGGTATATAATATATATATAATATAGCATATAATATATTATATATACTTATATATATATATATATTAGTACTAATATATATATTATTATAAAATAATAATTTTTATAATATTATATATATATATTATTTAACTTTTCTTAGTATAGAGACGCATATATTATATTACTATATATATAATATATATTATATATATATTGTTAAGAAAAAAAGTGGGGAAAGGAATGAAAAAGAGGAAAGATATGAATAAAGAGAATTCAATGGTAAAAATTGAGAAAAACAACTCGCTATGCTGGGACTTCTTCACACCCAATCCGCGGCTGTTGCACTAACAACTTCTTTGAGAAGCTACTTGAGCAAATCACTGCCTTGTCGTAAATTAAATATAAAGTTGTTGATTCTTCTAGCAGAAATTTCCTCTCACAGCATACATGAAAAACAATAATGAAGAATAAGAATTCCATATGGTTATAAAAAAATTAATCATAATAGAAACAAATATATTACCTATTTTTGTGACTCTTTGATTTGTTAATTGAAGAGAGACAACAACAATAATACCAAAATAAAATGTAAATTTAGAAAGGGTAGGTTATTTAGATCATTTATTAAATAATATGTTTAATGGCATGTATACATGTACAATATATTTATATACAAATATATTTCTTGTTAAAGAATATAATTCAAGTTTTTATAAGGGGACTAATCTATATTAATTTTATTATACAAGATGTAGTAAGAGTGTGTAAATAATTTTTATTTATGGTTACCTTTTTATTTTATAAAAAAAATGTTATTTTATTTGCATCCGTATGTAAACAGCGCTCGTATCCCCATGCGCCCCCGTGACTCGAGTTCCAAAGTCTTTTTTCCGATTCCCAAAAGTATTTCTATACCTTATGACTCAGGTTCTGACTTTGGCTCGGGTTCTGACTCTGGCTCATATTCTAGCTCTGGCTCATATCTTTAACTCTGGCTCATATCTTTAACTCTGGCTTATACTCTAGCTCTGGCTCAGTTTCCAGCTCTTATTCTTATTAATTTCTTTAGAATATTTAGGTATTTAGTTTCAAAGTTGTTTTATGCAAAACAATTGGATTACTTATATAACTACTGGCTAAAGATTAATTTTTTTATTTATGGAACTTAGAGATTAATAATTAAGGGAAGGGAATAAATTATTTAACAAACAAGTAAAAAAAAAATGAAAAAAATATTATACTAAGCAATATTCAATGTATTTGACATAAATTATTCTTAAAGAATACTTAAGGTTAGAATATTATTTAATTAGTACAAAAATAAATTCTATGCTAGGGGTTATTACATGAATATCTTTGGGTTACAAAATATCAAACATTTATGAGATCTGGGTTTTTAAGAGGGTAAGTGTATTAATTAAGATATCTTATTAGGTGAAGATAATGAGTATAAAAAAATGGTTGTCTCGGTATAATTAGTAGGTCACCTTCATGGTGGTGATGAAAGTATGTAATTCAGAGGAAACGATTACAGCTTTCTTACCCAATGGGTCTTCTGATTGTCAGTTCTTCAGAGTGCAGTCCGGAAAAAGCCACTGCCATAAACCATACACCTAAGGATCGATAATGGGTAAGTTTGATTATAACCTTCCGTTACCTAAGTGATGTGAATGGAATAAGCTCGGATAAAACATATTACCTCGATTATCTAACAAACTAAAAACGATAATGCGACACTACAACCAATAAAGTATTTATTTCCGATTATTATCTTAAACAAATGGAACTCCAAACTTAACATACTAACAATAAGTGCGTCATTACCCTTTGCAGCGCAGAGCGCTTTTATACTAAAGCTGGATTGGGATACATGAAATCTCTTTTCGAGTTGTAATGAGATGCAGTATATTTGAAACGCAGGTCCAGTAGCACATCCTCACCTTATTCTTGGTGCGTGAAAATGACCATCCAAACAGGTAAGAAAATTCCAGCGGGGTTGATAGTAATAAATCTAAGAAAAAATAAGACCAAAAACTCGCATCTCAACTAGCAATCCAGAAAGATGTGGATACGATATACACCTAACTTGTACAACTGTATAAAATGTATATCCTACTAAACCGTAATCAGGAGATTTCATGAACTTCCCCTTTTATAAATTACCAAAAACTATATACTTTCTGGAGAGCGCGTATAAGCAAATATCATTTGTTAGTTTTCTAATGCTTGATTGAACCTGAAAAGGAAACAAGAAAAGAAAGAAATATTGATGTTTCTCATGCCCACCCATCGTATCATGACGGAGAGGAGTGGAAGAACGTAGGGAAAACTAAACACAAACTTAGGGAAAGTAGAATTGAGTGTGACTTGCTCTTATTCCAAACCCATTTCACTCCATAATTAACTACCTCTGTTCGTGTGAATTTCTTAGAAGAAACATCTTACCAAAATATATTCCTACTCCATTTTGCCACCCATCTACTCGTACATCCATGAAAGGCCATGTATTAACAGCCCCTTGAAGTAGCGCGAGACAATTTGCTGCTCTAATCGAGACCTGTCCGATTGCAAGCGATTCTTTAGCCATGATATCGTAAAGTTTCATTTGTTGGTAAAGCACGGTTAAGCGAGAATAGGGGGTGATTGGATGATCTCGTTGCACGTGTCACCAGTATTAGGTGGTGCTTTACACGCCGTCCTTTTGCGTAGTCACAATTGAATCTCCACATTCCTGATTATGCTGTCTCGCCTGTCACGCTCGTTTGGCAATGATTGAGAGGCGGCAATTAAAGGATTACTCTGCCAAGAAGGCGGGAACCAACCTGTGGAGGTAGGGACATCTGTTGCTGTAGGTCGCTGGCGTGGGCCTCAAGCACGCCTAAAAGGTCACATCTTCCAGCACATATGTTTTCTAAGCGGCGGCCAGGCTACAGCAAGCAAACTGGTGCAGTGAATATCCTACACACTGAAGTAGGGCAAGTAGCATGTGGAGGTCACCGCGATATGGGTTCAGAATCAGTGCAGCAGAAACCGCAACTGGGGCAGGTGTGTTCAACTAAGGAAGTGGAAGTGTTATATAGGCTGGTTCAACGAAACTTAATTGAAGAGTATAATGTCCCTGCCCGGTTGAGACGTCCTCAATGCCGGTCATCGTTGCGCACGGGTCGCTTTTGAGGATTGAACAAGCTGGAGCAGAAGTTGGTAATGTATTTCTCTCTTCATTTAGGGAATTGATAGTGGGCCCTATTTCGGCTGGGGTAGGAAATAATGCTGATCTTGGTCTACAATTGATATCTAATATATTATACATATACAGCATTTTCCAAAAAGCGTTAATCAGAGGTTTACTAGGATGAACACCATCCGATAAAAATCCTCTTGGACCCAAGGTATAAACATAATTATTGGGATCTGTCAATTGGTTGAATTGATGACGGGCTCTAGGTTCCATGAAATCCAAAGCATCTGATATAGCAAGTGTATGCTTCCGAGTCCATCTGATGTCAGAAGTATGTAATCGCATCACTTCCTTGTACACAGCAATAGAGTCCTCATTGAGTTTGCAGTCTGAAGTTCTTTGTAAGTCCATAGTGTACCACTTCTGGGCTTCCGGTGGAGCAAAGGCCATATGCCGATAGTAGTTATAATATGGCAAATCTGGGATGGTGGGAAGAACTACGTACAATTTTGCGTTAGGACAGTAACACTCAATTGTCTTAAAGATTTTTTTAATCGGTCCAATGGCATGTTCTGCTCTAAATTCCATATTAGGAAGGAATACAGAATATGTATCCCGGCAATGTTCTGGTTTCAATTGGACCAAATCGTATGCCATTCAAAACAAAGAAAAGAGGAACACATGGGTTGTGTCCTCTGCTATATCACTTGTTATGATTCGAGAAATGTCCTCGAATCTTGGAAGGAGGACTCTAAGGAATTTGACTGGATGATTTCCTGGGTTATCCCTTTGCTGGTCGTAGTCGGATTCGAAATGCGAGATCCAAGAATGGCCCAAAAACAGGATCTGCAAAAAGAAAAATTATACAGGTCAATACAACCATAACATTACTTAGATATAAAGGTTTTTTTTTTGAGTTTATAAATTCTTTGGGAAAGCATATAAAACCCCAATATATCTTTTATTTACCCTATATACTTTAAATCTAACTCAATACTAATTATTATTTTTTTTTTTTTTTTATATGTTTAATTCAATTCAGGACTTAATCTCGAGCGGTAAAGGGATATCAAACAAATATATTTGGGAGATTTATTTTGCATTTATCTAATCTAATCTATTTTCCTAATTTATTTACATTTTTCTCGAAATTTTCGGTTTCGATAATTTATTTACATTTTTCTCGAACTTTTGTTTCAATAATTTATTTACATTTTCTTCAAAATATTTTATCATTTTCTAATATATTTACAAGTTTCCAATATGTACAATTATTGTCCTTCTTTGTATCTTTTTCTTTCCAAAATGCGTGGCTGTATCCATGGCACATCAGAAGAACCTCTTGGGTCTCTTAATCTGGTTCGGAAGGCGATACCTTCTCTTTGTTCTTCGTCTGGAGGTATCTGGATGCTTGAACGAGGACTCTCGTTTTCAGTCTTCACTTGAGATGCCCATAACACACCACTTCTTACAGGGATTGTCATTCTTGTGGTCAATCTTCCAGCCTCACTCAGTTCTCCAACAGCTTCTGCATAGTCATCCAATTGTTCTAATTGTTTTTCTCCCACCGGAGAATTGGCGAAGAGTACTCTTCTCTGGAGGTCTTCACATGACAACTGTCGTGAACTTCTATAGGGAATCATCTGGTTCCTTTGGTCAGTTATATAGAGAGGAGTATAGGACAGTAAAGAAGGTGAATTGAGAGTAGGAGAAATAAATGGTTTGGTTAGGTTAGGTTATGTAAATATAGCCCTCCCCCCCCTTCCAGAAAGATTTGGTACAAAGGTTGTGTACAAAGCACGGAGACAGGTAATACTAGCTGTCTCCGTTTGTACCGGAAATGACGTAATAATAATAATGAAAAACATCATTTCCGGTGCAGCTTTGTTAAAAATAGATTAGGTTATGTTATGTTAGGTTAGGTTAGGTTAGATTATGTTAAGTTAGGTTAGATTAGGACTCACCCCCCCTCCCATACTTACTCGATTAGATTTCATGAGTGTTTTCTTGTCTTCAATAGATGATTGTAAAAAACAGCGAAGGAAGAACCGAATATCGTAATGAATATAATTACATCTACGACAAACAGTCCCTCTATCATGTTTTTTTTTTCCTTTATTCAAAAAGCAGTACATAAATATAAAAAGTACAATCATAAATTAAAATTAGCCTTCCTCTTTTTTAAGATGAAAGTGAACCATAGCAACATCTTGACCAAATAGGTCAATACAATACTTAATATTAATAGTATAAACAGTATCCTGAACACCGGTGACTTCAGCATTATCATAATATGATGCCATTTCAAACTTACCATATGAAACATTTAATGTTTCAGTTGAAAATAATTTTGAATTACTAGCCACAACAGTTTGTGTAGCTTGGTCAGCAAATACACCTATTTTAGGCCTACATCTTAAAATATGTTTAAAATGAGTTAATGGTAAATGAGTCCTAGATGCAGCTTTAGACTTAATAACATCAGTACCGTAGGTTACAAATTGATCAGAATTAAAGCAAGATTTAAAATAAGGAGAACTAGTTTTTTTGCGAACTCGAAGTTAAACAAATACCTTCAACAATAATATATCTAACATTAAACCACTTATATAATTGAATAAACTTCTTTAAGCATCACTTAAAGTGTGCAAACCTAAATCAGCTGTGAACAGGGTCTTTTTAGAAAACACCTTTGTATGTTCACTAGTAAACATAATACTATGCCGAGCTGGCTTCGTGTACTTGCTCAGGTTCCCTCGCCGATTCCGCCGGTATGACATCCTCTTGCTCCTCATCGATGAGCGGTATCTTCTTCCTCTCCACGAAAGAGAATAGCGTTGAAATTGCCGTCGTTGATACATCATTACTGGCTTTCTCTATATTATGAATGTCCCAGCGATCTTCTGATAATTTGTTTTTGTCAGGATAGAAATTTGCAAACACCACCACCGGTCGAGACTTGAATGATACTATACGACCTTCATATTTTCCAGTCGTTATATAACCATTCTTACAACGTTCGAGCGTCTGATAATTAAATTCAGCCGCAGAATTTCTTGTAGCATCAAACACTATTCCATTGAATGTTGGTGGCAATAACATGGCGATGTCGTGCGTAGTGGTGACGCCATCACTAAGGAAATAACCATAACACACGGAGATTTGTAAGGTGAATTTGAAAAGTTAGGTGAATGGAAAGTTTGATGAGAAGTAGGATAAGGAGAGATAGGTGAAGTAAATAAGTTAGCAAGATTATACGAAGAAAGTTCACTAGGAATATTAGGAGAATAGGTGGAATAGGTGGAAACCGTAGAAACGGGAAGAGCAGAAGATAGAGGAAGAGTAGGTAAGAGAACAGAAGAAAAATCACTCACCTTTATTAAGTTGTTTCTCACCTGTTGATGTAAAAGAAGACTTCTCAATGCTGCACAACACCACCCTAGACAGTTCTTCCACTTCTTTGGAGTTGGGGAATCCCAAGAAGTCATCCTCTTCATCATCCGAATCTTCCTCGAAATCCAAATCCGTTACATTAGATGTTGTTGGTGGTGCTGCTGATGAAGAATCCTCCGGGATGTCCTCTGGAAGTTCCTCTTCTGGAATTTCTTCGTGCGTCACTTGATTAGTTAATAATTTATTAAATAACGGATTTTCTCTTACATATTTGGGGGGAATAAACCACTTTTTCAATTGTCTGTGATGGACTTTATATACTCTGTCAGATTCCAAAGACATTATATATATGGAATTTCATTTGGATTGACTTTTATTATTTGTAAGGGTCCCTGGTATCGATCTTTAAACTTATTTACAGTTAAGTCACCTGGAAGTTGTATCCTAAGTGCCACTAGCGGATTTAAATTGAAAGGAGAAAAATTTTCATACCCCTCTTTCCAATGGGTATTAAACCTTGTCCAGGGAAGTTGAGGTTGGTTGTTATGGGCTTCTAGATACAATATCTCAGAGGGAGTTTTTGCTGTAGTGGCATGTACCAGATAATTATATGTTAATACCACTTGTGGTAATTGTACATCCCAAAGGCTAGGATTTTTCAAGGATAAACGTAAATATTGCAACAAGGTACGATTCACCCTTTCAGTAATCCCATTAGAAGAGGGGTTATATGGAGTCGTATAAATGTGTTTAATATTATTCTGTTGTAATAAGGCTTCAAATTCGGGGCCTTTAAACTCTCGTGCATTGTCCGATAATAGCCATGAAGGAATTATTGGTAAATAAGGCAAAATACTTTGTAAAGCCGCAGTAACTAGGGTTGTATGTTTTGATCGAATAGGGACGGCCGCTATCCATTTACTGTAGTGGTCTATAAACACCAGGGTGTACGTGTTTCACTTAGCCGATTTAGGTAGCTGCAATAAGTCAACCGCTACTAATTCAAATGGATATCTAGTATTTATCTTGAGAGTTGGTGGAGCATGATAAACATTTGAAACTTTTGCCAGTTGACATTTATAACAGGACATAGATATATCACGGCATACATCCCTTAATTTTGGATGCCAAATGATCCTTTCTAACAATGCATAGAGCTTACTTTGTCCAACATGTACGAATTCATGATGGTTGATAATGGCAACCTGCACAGCAAATAAAAAAGACACTACATAATGATACTGATCTCTTCTATTTCGATGAATGACATGATCATCTACAACTGATAAAAAGTTTTTAGCGAATTTGAATGTTTTTAATGGACCTGTAAAGGCTTGTTGTCTTAACAGGGTATTTTTTAAACATTTCAACAAAGGGTCCTGTGCTTGACATTGCGCAATGTGGTCCATTAATATTTCTACTGAATCTTGAGATGTTCTTATCAAGGAAAATTTTTTAATAAATACTAATTTAATTGGAGGTTTCTTTTTCCATTCTTCCTCCCCACCAGAATCCAACCAGTTTTCCAGTGGTTGATCATTCCGGTCTGTAATTGATTCTTCATCTGTTTTGTTGTACTCTATTTGATAGAGTTCATTGGATGATGGTAATTCCCGTTCGCAACTAACCACAACCATTGTTCCCTCTTCCGAACCAGGGATTCTAGTTCTTCCAGGGACTTGTAAATTATAATGAATGCCACTTACACAAAATAAGTGACACACTTCTTTATGAGTTGGATTTCCAAAGCTTAAAGGATGTGTTTGGCTATAGTATACCAAAACTCGGAACTTATAGAGGTTAGTAAAAGCGTCTATGCTATGAACAAAGGGTAATTGTCCAGTATACTTGGTCAATTGTAATTGTTTCAGCACCTGATTTGCTTCTTTAGTCTTGCCAGTTGGTAGATGATATTTAATTCTGTTATTCAACAATTCATCAACAATTGCCATTCTTATTTGAGGATGAGACGTCTGTTTATCATATAAAAACTGAGAGAAACACCTAAACAATGAATCTCCGCCACCCAACATCTTCATCTCGGTGAATCCTTCAGGGGGTTCTGCAGACGCAATTTCTTTTTCTTGTTCTGTTGGCAATTGGAACGGAGTTCTTGACAGGACGTCAGCAACGATATTTTCTTTACTCGGCACATAGTGCAGTTCGTAATCGATGTCATTAAGTTCGTCCAAAGTTCTGGCTACCCTCTGATTTACCAAAGGCATATTTTGTAAAAACCAATGGTTTATGATCCGTGAATATGAATACTTTAATACTATATAGGAAAGGTTTTAAAGATCGGACAGCCCATCGAACAGCTGCGAGTTCTCTCTCGGTGGCACTATAACCACGCTGTGCTTTGCAAAAGACGGTAGAAATGTAGGCTATGGGCTTATTTTCTCCGTTTTGAACTTGGCTAAGGCATGCACCCGCACCAATCCCTGAAGCGTCAGAATGAAGTAACAACGGAGTAGCCTGCTCGGATCTATCAGGGTACAATAAGAGAGGTGGAGATGTTAAAAGTTGTTTAAGTTTTTCGAAGGCCTGTTGGCACTGTTCTGTCCAAGAAACACTTCTCGGGAACTTAAGCAGGTCAAACAAAGGTTTTGCAATTACCGAACAGTGTGGAATATGCCATCGATAAAAATTGATGAGGCCCATAAACTGTCTAACCTGTCGTGCTGTTTTTGGTGGAGGATAATTCTTCAATATTCTTTTGTAGCGGCTTTAGCCCCTTATCTCAGATTGTGGCCTAGAAATTTTACTTCTGTTCTTAATAAATAACTTTTCGAGGGTTTTAATTTTAGCCCAGCCACTCTAAATGCTTTAAGGACCTCTTTCAAGATAGAGAGATGTTTCTCAAAACTGTTACTAATTATTAGGACGTCGTCCAGATAAATCATAACTTCACTCCATGGAATGTGACATAAAGCCAATCTCATTACCCGCTGAAATGTGGCAGGTCCATTCTTGAGCCCAAAAGGCATTCTAAGGAACTCCCAATGGCCCAAAGGAGTTGAGAACGCTGTTTTCTCAATGCTATCTTTCTCCATCTCCATCTGGTAATATCCCTTAATTAGATCGGTCGTGGAAAAATAATGCATACCCTGCAAGCTGAACAATGTATCAATTAAATTAGGGATGGGAAAAGCGTCTCGCTTAGTAATAGAATTTAATTTACGATAGTCAATACAGAGTCTCATAGTATCATCAGGTTTTCGAATTGGAACTACAGGTGCAGAGTATGGTGAGCATGATCTTCGGATAATTCCTTCAGCCTCCAACTTGCGACAAACTTCCTCCACTTCATATAATATTGGACCTTGTAGACGTCGAACGGGATCGTTGACTGGATCCTCAATAAAGGTGTCTATAGCATGCTTTAGAAGTTTTGTACACCCAACATCCGCATCTTATAAACTTAGAGCTTGCAGATATTGCACCAAAAGTTGTAAAACTCGTTCTTTTTGTTCCTCAGACAAGTCAGTCTTATCTAATTCAAAAGCTGTTCCCAGGTTATCCAGCGTCCATTCGTCATAGGTATCTTGCGGTTTTTGAGTTATTTCAACTGCGTTTATAGCACCATAATTACAATATTTCAGATGTAATTGATGCTGGAGAGCATAAGTACCAAGAGAATACCCTCGTTTTAATGTGATTGCGTTTTCAAATGGATTAAAACAATATATATGAACATTGGGATCCGTTGTATAAAGAATCACCGCTTCATCAATTATACATTGATTATTTTTATTTGGTGTAAATAATATTAACGAATTTTTCTCTACAATAGGACTATATGTGGTAACCATGACCGTGACACATTTACAGGAAGGTATTACTATGTCCTTACTTATCAGAGCAAAATCTTCTACCTCATTTCCCGGACATAATCGTATATCTTTAGTTATTACTGTTATAATATTATCTGTATCTTTATTTCTTTTAATTAACTCCTTGGTGGACAAATCAGGTAGCTAACAGATTGTCTTTCCGTAGCAAATTGTATCCAAAGATGATATCATAACCCGTCACTTGTTCGTCCACCACCACAAAAGTATTAGGAGAGGTTAAGAATTCATTAGACAGTTTTAATTGGAGGGTTATCTCACCCAAAACAGGAAATATTACCTTACCTATACCGCTAACACCCGTGTATTGAGTGGCCCTTAGCGGAAACCTTTCCTCATCCAATAAATTATAGGTTTTAGTGGTAATTAAACTTAGTGAAGCACCTGTATCTACCAGTGTTTGTACTGGTGTATCGGCGTCACAACCCATCAATACTTACACCTATCACTAAAGAGTCTTCTGGAGGATTCTGAATATATTTAATTTGTATAATAGAATCAGCAACATGAGATAAATAGGGGTTTAGGAATGAAGACGGTTCATCATTGTCAGGGAGTGAGGTTTGTTCCTCATCATTAGGGAGTGAGGTTTGTTCCTCATTATTAGGGAGTGAGGTTTGTTCCTCATTATTATGGAGTGAGGTTTGTTCCTCATTATTAGGGAGTGAGGTTTGTTCCTCATTATTAGGGAGTGAGGTTTGTTCCTCACTTTTATTTGGAGATTTCATATTTGAAATATTTGTAATAATAGAGGGAAAGGAAGTAACATCAATATCATTTTTCAACCCTATAGTTTCAACTGTAGTATTTAGGACTTCAGGCGCGAAAGCCACACTCCATTCCAATTTAGTCATTGATTCAGTTACATTTATATTATCGTCTTCACCCGGCAACTGTGACCCTACAATTACCGTGGTCGCTCTGTGGTTCATATTTCCTTGCCTTTGGCGCTGTGGTTTAGGACTCATAAATGTCATAGATGTAGGTTCACACGGACTATCCAAGGGCAAAGATACAGTTTGATATTCTTCTGATCTTACTTTTGGCTCTGTGGGTGGGCCACTGACCACAGAGCACTCTCGTTTTCCCCTTCGTTGGGGTATATTTTCTGAAGATCGATGCGGACAGTCAATTCCCAAATGACCATCCCGATGACAAACAGGGCATTCTTGATTATCTGGCTCCGGCAATGCCCTCTGACTTCGTTGAGGACAATCCCGCACGACATGTCCATTTGCCTCACAACGGATACACTTATTTTTGAAAATATAACAGTCATCCGCCATATGTCCGCGTTTTCCGCAAAACCGACACTGGGGTCTTAGTCGACAATCTCTCACAATATGGCCCGGCTTCTTACAATAATTACATCTTTGCGGGGAACCTGGTGCTTGGGGATTACTTGGAGAATTTCTACCTTTTTCTTGTGCATTGTCATTTTGATGATTTCTAGGAGAATAATTAGAAGCCTGACCTCCAGGTGGTTGAGCTAAATGTGATAAATTTTGTACATAGGTTGGGTTACTCGGACCGGAAAATCGCGAAAAACTCTCAGATGGTTGAGGAAATTGAGAACCACCGCTGGGTACAGTATATCCTGGGTAGGTCAATGCAGGAAAAGGCCACACAGGCCCAACCGACGGTGGAACCGGATATTGCAATGATTGCTGAGACGTAGAAGGTACCACCGGTGTCAAGTCTATAACCTCCGGTTGAGTAGTCCGGGGAAGTTTATTGTTTGGTAGGGTTAATAATCCATTGTTTGTTTTATCTGCTACTTGTTTTCTAGTGTAATTTTCGTCTATTAACTTGACCAAACCTTCCCAAGAAAGACTAACGCCTCCCAATGCCAACTCACAAACTACCATAAGCGCATTTACTTGGTCTTGTACCGATTGAGGGAAGCTTTTTGTTAGTTTTTCTCTTACAACCTTCATGGAACTCACATCTGATCCTGGAAAGGCTTTCTCTGCCAATCCCAGCAACCGCAAGGCATAGATTGGTGCAGTTTCATTTGATAATATTTGAGCATCAGTAAAAGAGCTTAAGTCACATTTTGTTTGTTTCTTCAGGTGTTCCCCAAACCAATCCATTAATTCCTTCTTTATGATTGCATAGCTTACATTCGATTTCATAAGTACATCATAAACTTGCTTAATAGCTCCTTCCAGATGCAATCCCAAATATGTCCGCCAACCGTCAACAGGAGAACTAGGATAGGTCGCCAGGGCATATTCCTCAAACCTATTCAGGAATTGTGGAAGTGGTTCTCCATTCTCAAGACAATACTTGCCGACCGGAATCATTTTCTTTGATTTTTGCTGATTTTGATCTTTCATCATTTGCATCATTTGCGTAATAGTATTTAAAGTTCGTTGGTTTTGTTCCAAGATTTTCAGCAGCAAAACATTGTTTTCTGGTTCTGGAGATGATAAATTTTGTATTGGCAATTGTTGGAAATTTCCCACAGACAATGGAACCTGTTGACAAGGCACAAACGGCGGAGCGGACGCAATAGGCTGTTGATATACATTTATTCCCGACTGCACACTCCCCATATATGGATTCGTCACAGCAATCCTCCCCGGCAAGTTCAATGTGGACACAGTAACCGTCACTGGGGGAGACATCGTAAAAGAGGAGGGTACTGAGCCTATCGAGTGTGCTGGACTTACGTTCAACACCCCGAAGAGTCAGTAGTCGCGAAGGGGGATGGTATAGGGACGGTATTCTCGGATGTCATCAAGTTCGTTGGTCGGTTAGCCATCAAACTTGATGAATCTGAAGTGGTAATCGGCGATAACAGAATGTCTTCCACCGTAACTTTCTTCTCGTCTCGCGTGCCGCTCGCGATTAAGTCCTTGTTTTCGTCCATATTTCGAATACTTTGTTAGGGAACTGGGAGGTAATCGGCTTGAAATTGAATGTAAGTAAAGGTAAAAAAAATTGTATTCCTATAAAGAAGTTTGTGTACGTATACCTATAAAAGATCGGAAGTAGGA
This sequence comes from Trachelipus rathkii, assembly GCA_015478945.1. Taxonomy (NCBI): domain Eukaryota; kingdom Metazoa; phylum Arthropoda; class Malacostraca; order Isopoda; family Trachelipodidae; genus Trachelipus; species Trachelipus rathkii. Next base: position 38,363 of record JABUQX010045858.1, read on the forward strand.
ATCGTTGTCAAAAGAGTCACAAGATGATCAAAATCTTTAATCAATCACTCACGAACAAAATGAACAGAATAGAAAGAAAGGAAGAAAAAGAAAGAAAGGCAGCAGATACGTAATAGGCAGCTTCTCAAAGAATAGAGAACTATGCTCTGCTACCATAAATGTTAAGAAAAAAAAGTGGGGAAAGGAATGAAAAAGAGGAAGGATATGAATAAAGAGAATTCAATGGTAAAAATTGAGAAAAACAACTCACTATGCTGGGACTTCTTCACACCCAATCCGCGGCTGTTGCACTAACAACTTCTTTGAGAAGCTACTTGAGTAAGTCGCTGCTTTGTCGTAAATTAAATATAAAGTTGTTGATTCTTCTAGCGGAAATTTCCTCTAACAGCATACATGAAAAACAAAAATGAAGAATACGAATTCTATATGGTTATAAAAAAATTAATCATAATAGAAACGAATATATTACCTATTTTTGTGACTCTTTGATTTGTTAATTGAAGAGAGACTGAACAACAATAAAACCAAAATAAAATGTAAATTTAGAAAGGGTAGGTTATTTAGATCATTTATTAAATAATATGTTTAATGGCATGTATACATGTACAATATATTTATATACAAATATATATCTTGTTGTTAAAGAATATAATTCAAGTTTTTATAAGGGGACTAATCTATATTAATTTGATTATACAAGATGTAGTAAGGGTGTGTAAATAATTTTTATTTATGGTTACCTTTTTATTTTATAAAAAAAATGTTATTTTATTTGCATCTGTATGTAAACAGCGCTCGTATCCCCATGCGCCCCCGTGACTCGAGTTCCAAAGTCTTTTTTCCGATTCCCAAAAGTATTTCTATACCTTATGACTCAGGTTCTGACTTTGGCTCGGGTTCTGACTCTGGCTCATATTCTAGCTCTGGCTCATATCTTTAACTCTGGCTCATATCTTTAACTCTGGCTTATACTCTAGCTCTGGCTCAGTTTCCAGCTCTTATTCTTATTAATTTCTTTAGAATATTTAGGTATTTAGTTTCAAAGTTGTTTTATGCAAAACAATTGGATTACTTATATAACTACTGGCTAAAGATTAATTTTTTTATTTATGGAACTTAGAGATTAATAATTAAGGGAAGGGAATAAATTATTTAACAAACAAGTCAAAAAAATATGAAAAAAATATTATACTAAGCAATATTCAATGTATTTGACATAAATTATTCTTAAAGAATACTTAAGGTTAGAATATTATTTAATTAGTACAAAAATAAATTCTCTATGAAAAACTATGCTAGGGGTTATTACATGAATATCTTTGGGTTACAAAATATCAAACATTTATGAGATCTGGGTTTTTAAGAGGGTAAGTGTATTAATTAAGATATCTTATTAGGAGGTGAAGATAATGAGTATAAAAAAATGGTTGTCTCGGTATAATTAGTAGGTCACCTTCATGGTGGTGATGAAAGTATGTAATTCAGAGGAAACCGATACAGCTTCTTCCAATGGGTCTTCTGATTTGTCAAGTTTTCAGAGTGAGTCAAAACCACTCCTAACCATAGACCTAAGGAGATATGGTAACATTATTACCTATTATCTAACAAACTAAAAGATAAGTGGACCTAAACCAATAA
>JABUQX010045858.1:42500-92403 GCA_015478945.1 Trachelipus rathkii
CAGAAATGTTTGACTTACTTCAGTGGCAAAATTATTCGATTTACTTGAGCCATTTGACAACATCACTAAACAGCATTAAACGTGAAGTAAGGCAGTCGCACCAAGTGATCCTTCATTTTTAAGCATAAATCTATTTTAAATAAGGCTATAAAGCAAAAGCTTCAGTGGAATAATAAACACTCGTTGAAGAGCTTAAGAAATCAGTAGAAAAAAAGACTTTCTAACGTTTCTATGTGATATATCTTTGTGCTAGCTACTTTCTTAGATCTGCGTTTCAAGCTAATTTCAACATGAATCAGATGAAATCAGTAAAAAAATATGGTCCGTTGAGGCAGGAAGAATGCATGAAATTTAACTGCTGACTCTAGTGCTGATGATCGATTCTAGTGGGGAAAGTTGAAGCTGAAAGGTTCATTTCACTTCTTTAATGGATTGTTTTAAAGAAATTGTGGAATCAAAATCTTAAAGAGAGAAAGAAAAGTGAGAGTGAAAAAAGAAAGTCCATTCTTCTGACGATATGTGATTATGTACATAAAAGTAAAAGGCTACATCCGGAATTACATCAAGAAATAACATATATATAAGTTTGCCTACTCTGACCAGTGAAGACAATGATATTCCTCAATGGGTGGAAAAACACTGGAAATAGTTTATGAATTTGAAAAACTAGCAATAAAATACTTTCAGATTTATTCCCACCAGTTGAAATTGAAACAATGTTTAGAAAGGAGGAAATATTATGAAGCCACAAGAAATAGTTATCCCTGAAAATGGAGAACTGCTATGTTCTGTCATTTTAAGCCTTAGAGCTTATTCAAATGAAGTTTAGTTTAATTCTTTAACTAAGAAACTTTTCATTTTTCATTTAATTATTTTTTAATATGTGAATGTTTGCAATAGGTAAGAAATTAGTTATTTATTTTTTGTTTTATACTTTGTATTAACACTGGAACATGAAATTTCTTGGACAGGGTTTCGCAATTGATTATTGAATGTGCTGATTAAAAATGTAATCGGTTTTTTGCGTATCACAACGCATTTGTGAGATATTGTGTGTAGCACAGATTATCTAAATATTTCTGATTTTTACTTGTTTCAAGAGGGTCTATCACATTTATCTGGATAATATATATATATATTATATATCTATAATATAATATATATATTATATATAATATATATATATATATACTATATATATATATATATACTATATACACTATATATATACACACCATACTACATAATATATTATATTGGATATATGAAGGAGAGAAACAAATCACAATGATATGAATATATATGATACATGTCTTTGATAAACATATAATACAACTATGAATAAAGAGTAATATGGGACAACCAATGAATGTAATAGAAGGAATGGGGTTTAGTTAATGTAAAACCATACCTAGTGATGGTAGTAACTTTCTCTTCATAGACGATCTACTGGTGCATAGCGTCTGAATATCCCTCATCAAGCTCCAAAAATAGTCGGCCATCGGCCATCATATTGATATCCACTTGCCCTGGTAACGTCTTCCCAACTTTAGATCTTAATGGAAGCGTCACCCTGCTCATCACTAAATCGCCTAGGTTATCCGGAAAATTTTCTTTGGTGAGATGTAAGGTGTGCAACTTTAAACCCATTCTGCATCATGAGAATGAAAACTGTCTAGCAGTTAATGTACAATGTTTGTGGTTCTCGGCTTTCCTGTCCCAGAAAATTCTGTGCTACAACATGAAAAAGCATTCCAGGCTCTTGCCTCTAAAACAGTCATTGTTGTAGCAAAGCAGTCACTCCGGAGGAGTGTCCGTATTTGTGGGCCATCAATATCCAGCTTTTTTCTTCTCGTCACTCAGATCCAGGAAACGTTGAGCATAATTAGCGAAGCAATTCACATCATGGTTCCGGGCTTCAAAACTTGTTTCATCAAACCACAGTTTTATATGTGTTAGTGGAGGTAAGATGATGTTATTCTCTCTGTCACAAGTGGTTACTCAGATGTTTCACTGATCACCTTTGGCGTCCAGGTTTCCCTCAGTGGCCATTCTCTTTTTGGTCTAGTGAATCTTTGCGCGGCTGTCCATGTAGTAACAGGAGCAGGGATATTTGATGAAAACTGCTTGCTGACAAGAACGCAAAATGTTTACCATTCTGAGGTCGACGCATATTACCATCCATGTACCTGATGTTGTAGCTTCCAAACTGTCTGATTTTTGCATACTCCTCTTCATCTGTAACGCGAGTACGACTACAGGGGGGGTGGAACGGGAAGCATACCTGTTGCGTTTTGTTTGTAACAACAACACTTAAAACTGCTCTTGAAGTGTCAATAAACAGTCGCCACTCGCTGCATCGTATGCTGGTCCCATAGCGAGTAGTAGGCTGCAACTTCACTGCAATACACAAGGTTACCATCTGACTTGGAAGAGCTCCGCAGCTCTGCTTCTCTGTTACATTAAAATGTTACTCTTGTGCCATGGTCCAGTAGTCTTTTTCATGCAACGCCTGGAAGCCAACAGCTCAGGAAAACTTCGGCAAATATAACACATACATGATCGTTCAGTTTCATCCTGGGTGAACAATGAATGGACCATCGCGACTGTATTTCCACGATGGTGATAGACATCAATACCAGGTCATTTGCCCTCCAATTACATGTAGACGTACTAAAGTTACCACATGCTTCCGAATATCAAACCGCAGTAAATTGCTGCTACTGTAGATATATGCGGAAGGTAAATGTCTATACAGCCTACGTAGTGACCACATGAATTTTGTCATTCGTAGGGAATATGCAAAAAATAGGGTTCCATGATTGACGAAACGGGATGTGAATACAGCAAATCCGAGATATATATGGAATCAGCACCTCCGAATTACTATATAATTGCTACACAGTCCATCCAAGAAAAATTTCCCTTTTTTTGTTGAACCAGTGTAAGTTTTCTTTATTTTCCCTAAATGGATGACCCAACTTTGAAATAACTATTCGACCGAAAAATAGCGAATTTATTATTCGGCTGATATTCGGTATTCCGGCCGAATACTTTTTAAGCCGAAATTACGGTATCGGCTTTTTCACTATTCGGTACACATCCTAATATATATATAATATATATCTATATATATAATATATATATATATATATATATTATATATATATATATATAATATATATATAATATAATATATAATATATATATATATATATATATATATATATATGATCGCAATATTAAATCGGACAGATTTAAAAAGTAATTTAATGATTATAAATGTTTAGTGAAAGTGATTGATGCTGTCAATTTAATTAATTTTGATTCATTGTATATATATATTTGTTCATATATAATATTAAAATGTAATTACAATGGGAAAATATACTTAATTATTTAATAGACATGTTAATTTGAAGTAATTATGTCACGGCACGCTGCCGGTTACTGCCCTAATTCTGACTCTTACACACGTCCAGCTTGGACGGCTGCTAAATAAAACCTTTTTTTCTTGTTGAGCCTGAGGCGCCGCCACAGGCTTCCCAAACCGTTACATGAGTTTAAATTCTTTAACAGTCTTTAAGTTATTTTAGCGGGCATTATTTGGCATTCTGATGCCTTAGGTACTTTTCCATGTATATTTCAGAGATTGAGAGCTTTGTTCCCATACACATGTATGGGAAGTCCCATACACATGTATGGGAAGTATTGCACTTACATGCCCCACTCTCTCTCTCCTTAATATGCATCTGATAAAAGAACTTTTATCAGATCAATGGTGACCTCGGGTGACCATCAAACAGATCTCAACAGCAGATAGAAGATAGCTTCTATCTGAGTTAATTGAAATATGTTTGAAATTTGGCACATGGAACCCTTACTTAACTCTATTACATTCTACCAAAGGATAGAGGAAGGAAGACAGGTGGAAACTACTTGATTAGGGTAAATTACAACTACTAAATATTATTATTCAAATTTGTACTCAGTCATTACACTCGCAAAATTTAATATTACATAACCTTGGACCTTATTATCTGTAAAAGAAAGATTAGTAAGCTGTTGTTTACATGTGATTTTCTTTCTCTCACATTTTTATTATATTTCTTTTCTCTCTATTTTCTACCTTGATCTGACTCCACTAAATGGTAATATATCTTTGTTTCTTAAATTCTCAGCTACTGGTTGACTGTTCTTCAAAATATAGACAGTGTTATTTGTGAATCGTAATACCTTATAAGGCCCTTGGTACTTGTGTTCTAGCTTACCTAAATTATACTGCTTGTTTATTACAAGGACGAACTTTGTTTCCTTGAGATTTTTTAGGTACGAACACGGATCTGTTCCTTAAGGTGGATTTCGGTGCCAAAGGCTTAGCAAATAAACCAGCTAATTTATTCAAATATTTATCATAACACATAGCCTCTCCTGGTCTCTCGGCGTCTACCAATCTCCCTGGTATATTCACATTTTGGCCAAAGAGCACCTGAGAAGCAGTGATACCATTTTCTGTTAAAGGGGCTGTTCGTATTGCGAAGAGGGCAAAGGGGAGAACGGATACCCAATCATGATGCCTGAACTTGTCTTCAGTCAACATGCAGCGTAAGCTAGCCAGGAGCACTCGATGCCTATTTTCTAATTTCCCGTTTGACTGAGCGCTTCCAACTGTGGTGCAGATATGTTTGGCACCTATCATCTTACATACTTCTTCAAGCAGGTGAGCTTTAAAACAGCCTCCATTATCACTGAAAATTGTGCCCGGTACTCCTGTGAAAGGCAGTATCTCGTACAATAAGACTTTAATAACACTTTCAGCTTTCATCTCTTTCAGAGGAATAGCAAAAAGATAACTACTGTACTGATCGATCAAGGTGAGCAAATATTTATACCCTTTGCAAGGGGGAAACTTTAAAATATCAACCTGTAAAACTTCGAACTTATACGCGACTTCCCTAAATTGGCCATAGTTAGGACTAATAGTATGGGCACTTTTGTTTATCTGGCACTCTTTACAAGTCCTCACTATATTTTTAATCCGTGCATGCATTTTTTCAAAGACAAACTCCGCTTTTACCGCTATTTCAGATCTTTTCACGCCCAAGTGACCTTGCAAATGAAAGGTCCTTACAACTTCATTTACACATTGCTCTGGTAAGATCACTCATGAGTAAGCTAGCGAGATATCTACGAAAACCATTAGAATTTCTTTCTTAAACCAATATTGTTGTTCAATAATTCTTAATCCACTTTTATCCCCGTTGGTTATTAATGACTTTATAAAAGTATCTTCCTTTTGTTTTTCACTTATATCCTTGTAATCAACGCTTTTTAAAAATATCTATAATTACCTTATTATGTTTGTTGCATTCAGTTATCAGATTTACTGTTTTTTCTTCCAATAATTCCATTTTCTCTCTTTTGTTATTATCCTCTTCCCCTTCTACCTTTTTCTTTCTATATCTGGTCAGTAAATTCCTTTCTAACTTGACACATGCCTCGGGCTCCAATTGTGGTTTTTTAAAAGTCTGAGTGCTTTGTTTACCACATTCCTCAAATCTTGGGCAACTATTTTTATGGCTTTCATTCATAGTAACGGTTGTAGAATTTAAAGATCCCATCAATGAACCCTTTTCGAGTATTTTTCCATTTTCTTTTTTGTTTGTTCGTGCGTTATTTGTAAATTTGGATTCTTTTTTATTACATATTCGTTCAATGGGTTGTCTTTTATAGTTATTAACTTGAAAATAACCTTATAGGAGCTCAGTAGAAAAGTTGACGGACTTGTTTTGTATTCTGATTTAACATATCATTGGTTTTAAACCTTTTATTCATCATTTCCTCTATTTTCGTAGCCATTTTCTCTTCCATTCTTTCTTCCATTCGTTTCTCTATCTCTTTCATTCCCTCTGATAATTCTCTCACCTTCTCAATCAATTCTTCATTCTCTTTCTCTTTCTTCCGTAATGCTTCCTTATATCTTTCCAACTCCACCCGCATTTCATCAATTGTGGCCATTTTCACACTACTATTTTATTCTACTTTACTTTCTACCTTAATACTACTTTACACTATGTTACACTACTATACTACTATTGCACCCCTCACCTATCCTTTGAGACAGCCCCACGTTGGGCACCACAAATATGTAGCAGATTTGTCATTAAAAAAAGAAATCTACAATTTGAATTTTTGTCGTGAGGCTATCTGTCAGGGCAAGTGAAGGGAAAAACAAAAAAACACCATACACCTGTAAGTTTATTACAAAATAAAAATAAAAAAAAGTTTTCCAATAATGTTCACCTAATACCTAATTACCTAATTCCATACAATTACCAAAGTTACAAAAATAATTCTACGAGGTATTCCTATACCCTTTGCTACCTTTCATAATTTACCCTACAAGGTACTCCAATACCCTTATTTTACTTTACAAAATACCCTACACAGTAACCCTATTCCACTACCGAATCCTCTACCACCTTACAGTAGTACCCAACACCAAAATATCCCGTAGAATAATTAATAAAATACCACATATACATATATAAAAAAATACAAAAACATTTATCATAATATTATATAGTTCAATAAAAATAGAAAAGTCAATTATATGAAATGTCAAATTAGTTTTAGTAATTAGTTTTAAGTAGTTTTAATTAGTTTTGTAATTAGTTTTAAGTTAAGTAATTTTAATCACTTTAAGTTCAAGTTTTTGTTTAGGTTTGTTAAATGTTTTCCTTTTTTTTTTTTTTTTTTTTTAATATTTTAAAATGGTTTTTCTAATTTTCAAAGTGTTTTTCTAATTGTCAAATGTTTTATTTTCCACTTTATATTTTTCAATTGGTTTTCTTTCACTCAACTTTTCTTATATAAATTTTAATAACGTCTTTCTCGTTAATCTATTTATTTTTCAGTTTCTAAGTCTCAAATTTCCTCTTTCTTTTTCCACTTGTGTTTCTCAGTTTGGGTTCTTTCCTTTAGTTTAATTCTCTCTCTTTTTTTTTTTTTAAATTTTGTTTGGCAGCAATTACTGATTTTAGGTCAATCTTTTTATCGTGTTTTAGGGTGTCGAAATATTATAAATACTTTCCTGGGTTCAATTTTAATTATTTTTAATTAAATGGTACAGAAGTTAATCCTTTTCCTCTTCCGTTCCCCAATCAAAAATCATCCAAAATCCGAAATTCAAGACACCAAACAGAAGAATTCTAGCCACACAAAAAACTGAAATGATACAGAAACAAACCATCCCAACAATGCAACAATAACAATAATATATAGAAAAAAAATTTATGAAAATAATAAGTTAAAAAAAATTTGAGTGAAAATATCTTTTAAGCTCTTTAAACAATACAATAAACTAAAAAAAATCTTAAAACAGTCAAATAATAATTAAACCTTAAACATCACTCTATTAAATAATAATGAAAATTATTATTAATAAATTAAATGAAATTGAATGAAATGTAAATTTAAAATAATAAAGAAAAAAAATCAAATAATTAAATAAAACAAAACCAACAAATTAATAGCTACCTGGCCAATGTTTGTTTGTTATTAGCCAGTTTTTTAGTCCATTTCCCCTTTTCTCACCCTCAGTCAGTACCCTGTCACCTTGAAATTTCCCAAAAGATCAGACCATTACTGAAATAAAAAAAAACAACTTTAAGGATATTACCCATAGGAATACTAAATAATACAACAACAAACCATAATAACCCTTACCAAAATAAACTCGAAGAAGAATCTACATCCATCTGTCAAACCCTCGAACATCCGAAGTCAGTCCATCATTACTCTTCAAAACCCTCTAAATTCGATAACTCGTTTAACGTCTATAATAATAAATAACGTCAAAATCAAAATTCAATTCAATAATTCAATAAATCCAAAGTTTTACTTAAACTGAAAATGAAATTGAAAATATATATTACTTTGTTAACTTTAACTAAAAAAATTTACTTAAATTTAATAATTAAGATTAATAATTAATTTAATAATTAAGATTGAAATAATGAATTTCCCCCTTTTTTTTTCTTTTTATTTTTAAATAATCGCACTTTAATAACACTTTTTCACTGAATATAAGATTGAAATAATGAATTTCCCCCTTTTTTTTTCTTTTTATTTTTAAATAATCGCACTTTAATAACACTTTTTCACTGAATATCCATGTACTCTCCTTGTTCCTTGATGATCAGTCATGTGTTCCTTCATGTGTCTTCAGGCAGGCTTACCATCTCATTCTTCTTCATCTTTCACCCTGTACCTAAAAACAGACAAAATAAAAATTATGAGACAACAACCAAAAAAAACTACATAACTGAACTGAACTACTACACTGGTATCAATCAGAGCTCTGACAGATCTTTGTTGCATATCTAAAGATTCATGAAGTCTATTATCGCAACTTGCCACTGCAAGGTTTTTCTCTGGGACACCCTTAATGCCTTGCTCTTTTAAGGGTGTTCCTTGTTTTCTGAAGATCTTGATCATCTTATTGCTTCTCTAAACTGTACACAGTCTTTCATGAGGTGTTCCTGGCCATAGTAAGGACAACATAGTGTCCTTGACTGTCCTGTACCACTACTAGTTGTAGTTGTAGTGGGCTCTTGTCTCCTTGTTGGGTTACTGGCATTTTCTTGTTGGGCTTTTCTATTTCTACATTCTTGAATGCGATGATCTTTTTTACTGCAGGAAAAACAACAGTTGTTTTTCTTGTAGCATTTGTCTTCATAATGTCCTTCGCATTTACAAAAGTTACATTTAACATTTTGATCTTTTTCTGTTTTAGATTCTGTTGATTGTACTTCTTGTTCACTGTGTCCTGTTTGACTTGTCTCTTTTCTTTAGTGTCAATAGGTCGATTCAATTGAAAGCACTTTTCCACATTATGTGCGATTTCCACTATCTTGTTGACACTCATTTCTGGTTCAGTCAATGCTGAGAATTTAACTTTAGCTGCTGCATCACTACTTAATCCATCCATTTTTTTAAGCTTTTTCATTTGTCCGTAAAGGATTTGTTCACTGTCCATCCCAGCCAAAGTAGCCACTTTATCTAACCTCATTGAATAATTATGGACTCATTTTTGTTTCTGTTAGTGGCCCAAAACCTCGTAAGTAGGACATCTTTATTGATGGTTAGCTGTTTAATAACCCCTCTTAGCTTTTGTTTTACTCTGGTGTATTGAATCCGACCCCCTTCAATGTTATTGAATGCTTCCAAGATATCTCTTAAATAATTTCCCAAGACTCTACTCCAGGTCTCTGGTACCCGTGAGTATGTATGGGAACAGTAGACTTCAAATTCTCTCAAGAATTCTTTGAAATACCAACCAGAGTCCACTGAAAATTTAAGTGGTGAAAGCACTAAAGCCCTAGTCAGATATGGATTATATAGGGTTGGTTGTTCAGGTGTAAGTGGTAGTGGATCCAATACTTAATCATTTCTCATATGATCTACATTCAATGGGGTGGATTCCATGAATCCCCCAACAACTCCTTCAATTTCTCCACTTCCTCCTATTTCTTCTTGCTCTTCAGGATTAGCATTCACTTCTTCGTTCTTTCTGATTTCTATTCTCTTGACCCTCCATTTTAATCTGATGTATTTCAAGTATTTTCTAAAATTTTAATTGCTTTTCTCACCAGGTTTATACTATTTCTTATATTCTTAAATCCTCTTTCAAATCCTGGTTTATTGCGGCACCATATTTATGACTTATTTTGTAATATGGTGCTTAACCTCAAATCTTTTGTGTTGCCAACAGTTATTGCAATCTAAAACCCGTCAAATCCTGGTCATGGCACCATATTTGTTCTTATGTTATAGTGCAGTATGCTGGCCTCTAATTTCAACCTACTGTCTGAACTGCACCACTAAAGACAACTTCCTGTGATTGAAAGGAAAATTATCTAAATGAAATTTCTTTCTATAGTGGTTCTAATTTATTTACGTTAGCAGAGCATTGTGCTGATCAAATATTTAATCAACTTTTTAGGTGCTCAATTAAATTAGTTTAGAAAAATTAAACTTTCTTTTATTTCAACCTCTGACGACCTCATTCATTCTAAAATCATTTTGTGTTATTTCTTTATTCCAGTAAATATTTAGTACCTGTTGTTTTTTAGACTTATTTTCAGGTCTCAGAGAACTTCAACTCAATTGTACTTTTTACCCTGGCTCTATATCCTTAGAGCTCCTCCAGATGATAATGAAAGCAACGAAATTTTTACAACTTTGTTCATTAAAATCATAAAATCTTCAATAAATCAAATCACAAAAATATCAAATCACATAGGTAGTCGTACTTCAGGGTTGTTGTCAATAAACTTGTATACTTTCAAAAGGTTATTTCAAGCACTATCAGTGGTCAATGCTATAATAGTGAATCCAATTACTAATCCGAGTCAAAACAAATAAATAAACTAAACATAATAAATAAATAATTTAAGCTAAGTTAAATGAAATATTTCCAAAGAAATAATCAACTATAATCCTTACTAAATGTTTACGAAATTAATTCAAATTTAAACTAAGTTAATTGAAATATTTCCAAAGAAATAATCCACTATAATCCTTACTAAATGTTTACGAAATTAATTTAAATTTAAACCAAGTTAATTGAAATATTTCCAAGGAAATAATCAACCATAATCCTTACTAAATGTTTACAAAATTAATTCAAATATAAACGAAGTTAAAATATTTTTCAAAGTTAATTCACGCAGTGAACTGAGATAAAGGCCAAATATAAATTAAATTACTTCAAACTATTCAACAAGTAAACTAAGCAAAAGCTAAATTCAAACAAAGCTGCCTCAACTATTCTTAAATAAATAAACTAACTGTCCAGTATTCACGAGTTAATTTGAAAGACAAAACAAAGCCAAATTAATTAAACTCTTAATAGATTACAAGTTAATTAAAAACGAGTAAAGTATCACCTTCAATAACCATCAAAGAAGTTCTAAGTCAATTAAAGAGGCACATGAAGTGGACTTAAATATATAGCCATTCAACAGACATGTAAGTAAACTCAACTAAATAGCAATTATATGCTAAATTAACTCAACAGACACGTAAGTGACCTTAAATAGATATCAAAAATATGCTCAAGTTAATTCAAAAGAGACATAGCTATATGCTAAGTTAATTCAGACCACTTTAGGTGAACTTGGTCTCCCGACTCTCCCTAATGCACTTTTTGGAAATTTTTGTTTGTAAAATGGATTAGTATAGTAATCCATCATCACAAAAAAATGTTAATAATGTATTCTAATAATAAAATTTTAATAAAGTTTGGATAAGCTGAGTCAGCCCTGGACGTGGAGGGGTGAAGCGGACCACCATTGAGGGGTGACTCGGACCATCTGTTTAAATTCGTCTTTTACGTATAATTTCCTATTAATATTTAATTTTGAGTCAATATAAATTAATTATTTTTATCATATTAAAATTCGTAATAAAGATGATAAAGTACAACTAATATAAATAAAATACGAATATAAATAAGGGTGGTCGATTCACCCCTCTCCGCCCAATAAATTTTGACACTTTTTTGAACTCGTTTTTTTTAAATTTCATTTTTTAAAAAATTTTCACTTTATATAAGTAACTTTTATTACATTTAAATTAATTATACGTTAATAAAAAAAATGTCAATAATAATACGTGAAATACGAAAAACAATGGTGTCCGAGCCACCCCTCCATTCAATTTTTACGGCAGGGTGAATCGGACCAAGTTTTAGGCCCCGTTTTTTGCCACAATACTGCTTGGATCAAAAATTTACTTTTGCCAGTTTAAAAAGCTAACATACTCGGTGTTAATCCACTGAAAAATAAATTTAATCGATCCACAATTTTTCATTTTATAACGAAGTTAAAAAAACTCACATTTTTTTCAAAAGAAGTTCTATTGAAGGAAATTTTGTACCCTAATTTCTAACATTTTTTAAAAATATAAAAACTTTCTAGAATTAAAGATCTAAATAAAACTTGTATTACTACCGCGTGGCTATAAAATGAGCGAAAAATTTCTTTTTTTTTTTTTTTTTATTATTTTTATTTTATTTAGAGTGGACCGAATCACCCCTCCTAAAGAGGGCGGGCCTGGTCACCCGAATGACATAGCTATATGCTAAGTTAATTCAGAAGACGCGTAAGTGAACTTAAATAAATATCAAAAATATGCTGTTAATACCAGCATATATCTTCCCAACAACACTCAATAAACTAATTCACCTATAATTCCTACAGTTCCCCTTATCTCCCTTACCCTTATATAAGGGTACTATTACTGCTCTTCTCCAATCCCTCAGAACTATACCTCCATATAATTGCTTTATTACACAACTTCAAACTTCACCATATCCAGTCATTGCCTCCATTCTTGATCATTTTCGCCAGTAATTCATCTATTACCTACAGATTTACCATTCTTCAACTTTCTCACTCTACCCATTACCCGCTCCTTGCTATGACTCATCCCCAAAATAACCTATTTCCTTCTTGTACCATCAAACCCACATACACATTCACTATCACCTCTTTATTACTGTTAATATTATACAGATTTTTGAAGTGCTCTTTCCACACCCCCCCTCACATCCATTTCATCAGTTACAAAAGCACCATCCCTATTCACTATTCTTATTCTTAACCTTTCACGCTTCCTTCCAGAAGAGCTTCCTATTATTCCCTTGCAAGTCCCCATTCATCCTCCTTCCAAACTGTTCATTTACCTCTTCTTTCTCTTACACGTATGCACCCTTTAGTATTTCTTTTTTCCTCCTTATATTAATTCCAAACACTTTATTTTAAGACTTCATCATTGGCTTTTAGTACATTCAACCACTCTACTTTTTTACTTTTAACCGCTTGCATCATCTCTTCATTCCACCACTCAGTGTTAACATTCTTACTTCCTACTTTAGTACATCCATTTCTCGTGCGCAACTTAAAAATCGCTCCCTTCATTTGCGTCCAGAATTGATCAGTTTCAACTTGTTCAAATTCAACTGATTTATTTGCAAGCGTTCTTAAATACTTATCATTATTACCTTGTTCAGTTAACTTCTCACTCTTAATTCTACCCACTTCTTCCATATCATCTTCCTCTCCATCCAAGCCCCCACTAACCTAATTTTACCTAAAACAACATAATGATCCGATAATTCCATCCCTAACCCCCTCATTTATTTAACATTCAACACATACTTTAATATATCGTTCTTAAATAACACAAAATCAATCATACTTTTCACTTCGATGCCATCTCCACCTATACCAACTCAAGTATACTTATCAATACTCTTGTCTTTAAAGAAGGTATTACATACACACATATCTCTATCCCCACAGAAATCAATTCAGTCCAAAATCAGGGGTACTCAAAATGCTAAGTTTTATGGAACTTATATTTATTTTTTTTTTTTTGAAATTTTTTTTTTTTTTATATGTTAATGTTTTCCCTTTAGTAGTAAAATTAGTATAATTGTATTTGTTATATATAATATAAAGAATTAATGTTAGAAGCCGATAAGTAACGTGGACCGAATTGCCCCACGATTTTGGGGGTGGGGCAATTCGGTCCACTTCAATTTTCACATCCCTAAGAATCCTCAATTAAAGTGTTTTATTTAAAATTATGATAAGTCAGTTTTCATTTTTAAACATAATGGTATTACAATATTATTTTAAGGAATTGGGTTCGAAAAAGCTAAAAAAATGCCGAAGTTTGCGTTCGTTTTTGTCAAAACTGCAAAATCTTTAAAAAAGCTCGCCTAACGTAAGGAATTGCCTTAATTCTGTAAGGTTGCTATTCTTTTTTATTCTGTATTATACAGAAATTAAGGAAATTCTTTCGTTTGGTGACGTTTTTTTTTTACGATTTTTCGCGCATAGTTTGACAAAAATGAACGGCCAAACGCTGTTTGACAAAAATGACGCAAGCTCAAAGGGTTTTAGGTCTCTTTTTAAACATAATGGGTATTACAATATTTTTTAAGAAATTCTAGGTTTTGAAACTAATGAAATATATATTAGTTTGCGTTCGTTTTGGTCAAACGCAAAATTCGTAAAAAAATGCTCACCAAACGTAAGGAATTTCCTTAATTCTTTTTGTATTCTTATTATTACACGAATTTAAGGAATTCTTTACGTTGAGTGAGCGTTTTTTTTTATTTTTACGATTTTTGCGCTGTTTGCAAAAAGAACTGTAATGTTATTAATTTGTAAGGTGCAATTCTTTTTTATTTTATATTACACAGGAACTTAAGGAAATTCTTTACGTTTGGTGACCTTTTCTTTTACGATTTTGCGCTGTTTGACAAAAACGAACGCAAACGCTTTGACAAAAACGAACTGCAAACTCGAGCGTTTTAGGCATATTACGTTTCGTAAGAACCAATGCAAGAATGAAAACTGCTTTAGGGTCTGGCAACATCATCATTAGAGTATCCCTCTGTATCCTGCCGTGTTACTTTTGCGTAAGTGTGAACTAGCTTGCTGAAAAAATTTGTATAGGTTAATTAAGCCTAAGTTGAAAAACTTTACCTACCTATCTTGCTGTAAAAGTGTACAAATTTATTTTAAACATTAATTATAGGAATCTTTTTGTAAAAGAGATTAAAAAATTTTTAATTGAAGATTTTCAATGTGGACCGAATTGCCCCACGGAAAAAATTTTTAAACCTGGACTGAATTGCCCATGTTTACAATTATTATAATATAAACATATCATAATATTATGAAATGACTCCAACGATTGCATTAAGGTTATAAACTATTTTTAAGTACTATATCTTGGTACCAATAATGTAGTACAATTATTTTGACCTGTATGATTCTTAGCAATAAGCCTAAAATTTACCCGATTTTATAGTGCTCAGAAAAAGAAAAAAAAATCACAAAATTAATGGACTTAAATTAAAGGTTTCATAAATGAGACAACTTAATTTGATGATCGTATAGTGTAAATTTTATTCCTGCGAAACAAAAGATTGCGTTGTGTTTGCAAAACCGATGTCGATCTTATATTATGTCTCAATCTTGAATAAATTCTTTTCATTTTTTATGATTTGTTATCAAATCACCTGTTTTAATCAATAAACTCTTTTGTTGTTTCTTACTCTTTTTACCTGTTTTTATTAATAAATTCTTGTAGTTATTCTTTTTTATCAGTTTATTTGTTTTAATCAATAAACCGTGTTATTGCCTTATTTTCCTGGTAGTTAGATCTTCTATTTCAGATTTATTTCAACTAGATCATATACAGAAACCAACCTTTTTATTCCTTTGTCTTCTTCAAGTCTTCAAGTATGAATAAAATCAACTCATAAAATTAATTTTATTTACAAATGCAAAATATATCATAAGTATGGTAGGTATTCAATACCTGTAATATGGAAATAAACTTTATTTACAAAGAAATAATTATCATACGTTCAAATTCTTTATTTACAAAAGCTCATCAAAACGAAATTTTATACAAATCACAATAATTCATCAGAACTAACAGCTTTAAACTGTCAAGTCAATACCCGAATCTCGTTAAAATTATATATTCCAGAATTCACAATTCCAAATGAAAGCTCAAAAGGTCCAGCAGTTATACAAGTACGTTTAGTTCAAGTTATGTCAGTTTATTTTAATTCCAGAAAAACAATAATATATCCCAATCTCGAATCAATTTATTCTGAATTCTTCAAACCCTGTAATTTCAAACCCAATTTAAATTCTATTCAAATGTTACAAAACATTTAAAAAGAAAATCAAATTCAAACTATTCCCAAAATTATTAAAATATTGTAAATATTTCCACTACAAAAACTAAATTCAAAATTTTATTACTAAACTTATCAAAATTCTGTAAAATATTTCAAAAGAAAACTAAATTCAAAACTATTCCTAAATTTATCAAAATGTTGTAATTATTTCCACTGAAAAACTAAATTCAAAATTTTATTACTAAACTTATCAAAATTCTGTAAAATATTTCAAAAGAAAACTAAATTCAAAATATTTGACAAAATATCAATATTGCAAATGTTTGACTTAAAATCTGAAATTCAAAAATGTTTATTAAAAAATTTATAAATGAAAATATTTCAAAGGAAAACTAATTCAAAACTATTCCTAAATTATTTCCAAAATGTTTTTAATATTTCCACTGAAAAAAACCTTAAAAATTTTTCCAAATTGTTTTTTATTTTAAACAAACTTATCAAAATTCTGTAAAATATTTCAAAAGAAAACTAAATTCAAAACTATTGACAAAATTATCAATATTGTAAAATATTTCCACTGAAAAACTAAATTCAAAATTTTATTACTAAACTTATCAAAATTCTGTAAAATATTTCAAAAGACAACTAAATTCAAAACTATTCCTAAATTTATCAAAATGTTGTAAATATTTCCACTGAAAAACTAAATTCAAAATTTTATTACTAAACTTATCAAAATTCTGTAAAATATTTCAAAAGAAAACTAAATTCAAAACTATTCACAAAATTATCAAAATATTGTAAAATATTTCCACTGAAAAACTAAATTCAAAATTTTATTACTAACTTATCAAAATTTTGTAAAATAATTCAAAAGAAAACTAAATTCAAAACTATTCATAAAATTATCAAGATGTTGCAACTATTTCCACAGAAAAACTGAGTTCAAGTTTACTCATAACAGCACCAAAATGTAATAAATATTTCAAAAGAAAAAGCTAAATCTAAAACTATTCATAAAATTATCAAGATGTTGTAACTATTTCCACAGAAAAACTGAGTTCCAAAACTATCACATGTAAGGTCTCAGTTAAACAACTTCCATAAAACAATCTAAAATTATTCTGAAAATCTGTCAAGTTACTCTCATAAATCTTGGATGTAAACAAATCTAAAATAATACTGAAATTTGGTTAAGTAACTTTCACCAAACCTAATTGAAAGCAATTCTAAAATTATTCTGAAAATTGGTTGTTACTTTCATAAATCTGAAATGCAAACAAATCTAAAAACTGAAATGTGGTTAAGTAACTTTCACCAAACCTAATTGAAAGCAATTCTAAAATTCTTCTGAAAATTGGCTAAGTTACTTTCATAAATCTGAAATGCAAACAAATCTAAAATAATACTGAAATGTGGTTAAGTAATTTTCACCAAACCTAATTGAAAGCAATTCTAAAATTATTCTGAAAATTGGCTAAGTTACTTTCATAAATCTTGAATGTAAACAAATCTAAAATAATACTGAAATATGGTTAAGTAACTTTCACCAAACCTAATTGAAAGCAATTCTAAAATTATTCTGAAAATTGGCTAAGTTACTTTCATAAATTGTGATCATCAATTTCGATAAGCACAAGTTAAGTCTCACAATCTCGACTTGAACTAGTATCAATAAAGTCTAAGTTCCAAAAATACATCGCTAACTTTTCAACTGTAAAGCTAAGTCTCAAAAATCTTGCCGTTTACTAGTTACTGTCAGCCACAGGGTTCAAAATAAATCAATAACTTTTCCAATGAAAAGCTAAGTAAAAAAAAAAAAAAAACTCTTGGCGTTGAAGTTACCAAAAAAAAAAAACACGTTTAAAATATTGGTCAACGTATTCTGGGTGTAAACTAAATGTCAACAAAATATACCCAGTAACTCTTCTCATATAAAATCTGAGTTCTTAAATATAACGCTCTTTTTAATAATAAATCGAGTTTCAAAAATATAAGCTTCAAATACTTATCTGAGTTTCAAAATATAACGTAAGTTAATTCTTTGTCAACAAATCTAAGTTCAAAAATATAGCTTGTCACTATATTAAGATTCAAGCCTTTGCTTAAAACCCTTCAAACTGTTTTCTCGTTGCTTTCTAGTAACAACTTACGATAAATCAGATTATACACAATAACAATATATTACCTTGATAAATTTCCACAAATCAGTTAGTCAACAATCGGTTAGTCAAAATCGGTAATTTTTATAAGTTTTTCCACAATAACAATATAATCAAACGCCTCCAACTAACAACCAGTCAGGTCAGAATCAGAATTAAGAATGTACTATTACATATGGGACATAACTATGCTACACTGGTTTTTTGATGACGTCATTTTATTGATTAAGTATTGATGGCTTCGTGTGATAGGGAGGCTGCTGGATAAGCGAATTGTTAATTTTTTTGGTACCAGATTTTTCTTGCTCTTTTTCGGAATTTTCTTTATCGAAGTTAGGTCCACTTTTGGTATGTTACCTGCAGGCCCTACGACACCTCCCCTCTGAAGCTCAAGCTATGGTTGTTTAGGCTTGACGTACCGCAAGATGGCCTTCTTCCTCCTCAGAGTCTTGTTCTATTGTCTCAGTGGGCTCAATTTTTATCTCACTGTATGTCAAGATCTTCTTTACTATACGTAAATCCGTTCCTTTCTGTATCTCTATTTTATGGATGTTAAATTGTTCCATGTTTTCAGGTTCTTTCAAAAAGTTCTTCTCTTCCCATCCACTCCTTATTTCTTTCCAGGTTCTTCTGTCTAATCTCATTTGTATTTCTTCTGCTATGTTCTGAATTTCAATTTCATTTAAGTCATTATCTTTATTTACAGGTATATCCAAGGCCCATACTGTCATTTCTCTATGATTTTCCTCCCATTGATAACCTCGCTTATTATACCTCTTGAATTGTCTAATGCTAGCTTTAAATAAGCGCCAGAAGTGTTTTACGGTTTTCTTCTTCATATGGAGTCCATCGGTGGTCTGACCTGGGTACGGCTCCTGAGCTTCTCTAGGTGGATGTTGTGCCCTACGTTTCTTATTTTTCCTACATGCCGCCCAAGTATATTGCCCCATCCTTGCCAAGGCAAGGGGTTTAGGGCAAATATACTCCTTCCAATTATCATAAAAGTCATTCGTTAATTCTACAAACTCTCGAAGATAATGTTGACTAGTTCTTCGTGTATATTGTATAGGTACGGATGGTCTAGCTAAAGGTGTTCGTAGTCGTTTACAGTTATACCGGTCAAAATCGGGGACAAATGGCACAGTGAAAATAACTTTGCAGAATGGGTAGTTAATCTCCCATTTGTTCAGCTGTCTTCCTATTGTTACAACCAACTTTTCTGTTTCCAACTCCGTGTTAGGAACCATAATCTTGGTGTTGCTATTCCGGAAACTTCTTAATGCAGTCAAATCACACTGTAAGCCAAGAATAATTACGAGCTGGATCAGATCTTTCTTTTCCAAGTTCCGCTCTAAAATGGCGTCTGTTAATTTCAAGATTTCCATTGTTCTCAATCCGTTTGTAAAATAATACTGTGTATCTTTGTATGGGTTGTACTCCACAAATTCTGCTAGAGCTTTCACTCTGCTATCACCAACTATAACTAATTTTTCCTGATAGGTTTCCTTTCGTCTCGGTCTTTCCTCTTGTCGGGGTCTACGTCTAGGTTCCGTGGTCAGTTGCTCCCTACGGGAACTTCAAGCGATTTCTTCCTGTCTACTAGTCATCATCTGAAACAAAACAAACAAACAAAAATTAATTTATTTTCTTTATTGCATAAGCAATAGTTATAAGGTATTGGTCGCCACTGCAAACCATATTCCAATTAGTTATCTTCCTTTTTTAGCCTCAGCCATAACAATATGTTATTTAATTTAGCCTCAGCTATAATATGTTATTTAAGACCATAGTGACCCATACTACCCCTTCCATAGTGATATTTCTTACATTTTATATAAATTTTTTGTTTTATTTAATTTTTTAATCCCTATCTATCTATCTTTTTCTCTTATCCTAGATTCTATATTTACAGTATCATAATATATTGTATTATTCGAGTGATACATTTCCTCGGATCCTTCCTCAAAATTTAATCTGTGTCTCCATGCTTCCTCCACTTGTATTCCTACATCGATTTTTTCCTTTTCTTTTTCTCCTGTCCTTGTGGGAATACTAAATCTTTCAAGTTTCTCCCAGTTTAGGGCAAAGGTATTTTGTGTCTCCTTTGGTTCGAAACCCTCAAAATCGTGTTCCTCTACTCCTGATTCTAATGGTTCAAAACCTTCAAAATCGTTTTCTTCATTTTCCGTAATTGTTTCTTGTTCTATAGGTATCGTTTGTAATCCTTCTGAACCTTGATGGAATTTTTTCAAATGGGTCTGATGCACCCTATACAGCAATGTACTGCGATATTGGTGTTGTATATCGTACAGGACACCATTGTTATACACTCTAACTATCTGATACGGCCCATGAAATTTTTTAGCTAATTTGTTTTCCACAGCATGTCCTTTATAAATGTTTTTCTTTAACACTAGTTCTCCTAATTGAAAGGGTTCATACTTCGGGTCCCTGTCTTTCCATACTTTCTCTTTCGGTTCTTGTTTCTTGATGTTATCCAAAAATAAACTGGCTGGTGTTTGACGCAATTCCCTGTGATAGCTGTGATTATATACTGCGATTATATCTCCTAACTGCTCATCCCATGTTTTCACATCGTCCAACATGCGCAACATATTCAATATAGTACGATTCACTCTTTCAACAATTCCGTTAGTAGCTGGGGCATTAGCAGCTGTCAATCAATGATTTATCTGTTTATCTTGCAAAAACTTATCCAGTAGTTGATTTCTAAATTCAGATCCGTTGTCAGTTTGTATTTCCTTGGGATTCTTTAAAAATGTTGGTAGTATAGTTTTAAAACTATGCAAAACAGTTTCCGCCTTCTTGTTGGGAATAGCCACAGCCACTAACCACTTGGTATATACATCGACGCCTACTAACATATACTTATTTCCTCTAACAGTTGTTGGCAATTCCATCAAGTCAAATGCCACTATGTCAAACGGACCTCTCGCTTGTATTTTCCATGTTGGTTCTTTACTTCGTCGGGCCGGAATCCCTTTATTTTCCTGACATTTCAGGCAGACTCGTGTTACTGTGTTACAAACTTGATACATCTTCGGATGCCAACTTAATTGATTCATTTTTTGTATTAATTTATCACGACCCATGTGGAAGTACCTTTTATGTACCTCTATACATAAACTATTCAAGTCGCTATAAGTTATCAGAGGTATTTGTTCACCGTTCTTTCTTATCAATTTCCCTTCTTTAATTTCTATGTCTGCTATATACCTCTTAAATGGTCGTACTATAGGGTTCTGATTCACCTTCTCTAATTTCTCCTTTAAGGTCTTTTCTTGTTCTATTATTTCCAATAACTTCTTCAATTGCTTGTCTCCTCCTTGTCGTTCTTTAATTTGTTCTTGTAGTCGACTTTCATCACAAATATTCTTGAAAGTGCCCATTAATTGAGGCAATTCCATTTGATCGGCCTCCGGTTCTTTAATACTTGCATCTTCTTGTTCTTCCTCGCTCTCACTTTCACTTTCCTCTGTATACTCTACTTCTTCTCGATATCCTATCCGCTCCTCCTCTGCTTCTTCTTCTTCTTCCCCCACAAGATTAAACAGCACTATTTCCTTAGAATTACACCTACCCGGTGTAAAACCACCAAAAATTTTTGTAATTTACATGTACTTCTTTAAAGTTTTTCAATGTATTTTTTAAGTAAGAAGGGTCTAAACTTATAAATAATTTTCAGTTAATGGTCTAACATAGTTGATGTTGAATTCTCACTAGCACCTAGCTTTTAATGCAACATTTAGGCACTAGAAATTGGTATAAGGTTGGAAAACAATAACCACTACTTTGTTATTAAATAAATTGTAGTTTAAGGGCACTACTTTCATTGTTTAGTGTTGGTTTGAGACTGGTGATATAATCCATACTGTTGGAGATTACTTTGCACTTGTTGTACTGATCTTTCTCTCACAATTTTGTGTGGTTCTTCTGTGTCAAACAGATACAAAGCCACAGCTTTAAATAATGAATCACCCCCTCCTGAAATTTCTCTTACTTCGTATCCCACCGGAATACAATCTTCTTCTTTTTCTGAGGCCTCTGCCATCGAATCTTCTGGTGGTCCACACCTCGACAAAAAGTCACTGTGATTAAACTTTCCTGGAATGTACCCGATTTCAAATTCGTACTCTGCTAAATCAGTGAGAGTTCTTGCAATTCGAGAATTAACCCCAGCCATATTATGCAAGTATGTTAATGGCTGATGGTCTGACCAGATAACAAATTTACGACATCTTAGGAACACTCTATATGTTTTAATCCCCCACCTTAATGCAGCCAATTCCTTTTCTAGTGTGCTATAATTAATCTGTGCTCCGCTAAAGCACATGGAAGCGTAAGCTATTACTTTTGATATCCCTTCTTGTTTTTGCTTCAAACAAGCACCGGCACCTGTCCCTGATGCATCCACGAACAACTCCAACGGTTGATCACCCTCATAGTCCGGAAACGATAATATAGGCGCTATAATAGGGGCCAGGCTAAAGCCACCATCAATGTTAGGCCTTACCTCAGGTAAAACACAGAAGTTTATAATCATGCAGGATAACGAGGTAAATTACTGTAAATATTATGTGTTTTATAGATAAATTTGTAAAGTTAAAAGTAAAATTAAAATTTGTAAAGTTAAAAGTAAAATTAAAGTAAAATAAGGCTTGGTAACTAGAATGGAGAAGATTTTAATTGCCTTTAGAAGTTAAAGTAAAGTTAGGGCCTTTGTAAATAATAGAAAAATATAATTTGTAAATAATAAAACATTTAAAGAAATTAAAGTTAGGGCTTGTAAAGTCATAAAAAATAATGTCTTTGTAAATGAAGAAACTGGTAAATAAAGAAAAAAAAAAAAAAAAAAAAAAAAATATATATATATATATATATATATATATATATATATATATATATATATATATATATATATATATATATATATATATATATATATATATATATATATATATATATATATGTGTGTGTGTGTGTGTGTGTGTATTTGAGTGTGGCAACACACGCGAAAATGAAAACGCAAGTTGTTAAATGTTAGTATGAATTAAAGTATAAAAAATAAAAAAGTAAGCCGAAATTCTCTGAAAATACGTTTTCGGAAAATATTTTAACGAAGTGTAAAATATTAAAATGTATATATATGTCACTAATCTCTATGTGTTTTCTCTGAAATTGTAGTTTGGAAAACCAAAAGTGAAATAAAAATGCACCATGAAAATATTTAGTACGAAAATCTGGCAACAGTGATATGACGTCACAAGCAGAAAATCAATATCATGAAGTCAGAGCGAGGAAGAATTCACTTGTCTTCTGGCGTTTGTAGCATTCGGATTAGCTTTGCGCATAACTCTGTGTTTGTTTAGTTAGTATTTGAAACTTGCTTCTGGACTATTGTACTGTTAGGATCGTTAGATACGCGCTAGTATCTGTGTTAACAAAATATTTAGACTTTGAAAATTTTGTGTTCATATTTGTTTTTGCTTTGTTTTGAACAAATTTTGTTGTAAATATTTATTCTTTTAAAAACTTAAAATAGGTTGTTAGGATGATTTAAAATAACGGAGAGAACTTCAATTGTCGTAAAGACAGGTAATATAAATTATTTATTATATCGTAAGTTATTGGAAACTGTCTGCTATTATGGTGAGACAGTAGTTATTGTGCAATAGCCTTATAACCATTGCGCAGTAGCCTTGCATAAGAATATTGTGTGTTAATAAAATCATCATCACGACAGTTGTAGATTTGTGCCTTAGCCTTTTAAGTGTCACCAGACAGTTAAATTGCGCATTAGCCTTGTAAACGTAATAAGTTTAAATGATGGATTTTGCTTTTAATTATTAAACCGTTTATTGAGATTGCTTAAGTTAGGACAGTTGTAAATTAAACTGACAATTGGATATATATATATAGTTATAGTTTGTTAGAAGTGCTTTCAATCTTCATAGAAAATTAACGAATACATTTTGATACGACAGTTGGTATTTTTAACCAACTGATAAGATTAATTAGTTTACTTTGATATTTGTCAGTTACCTGAAATTAGTTTACTTTGATATTTGTCAGTTACTTGAAATTAGTTTACTTTGATATTTGTCAATTACCTGAAATTAGTTTACTTTGATATTTGTCAGTTACATGAAATTAGTTAATTTGATATTTGTCAGTTACATGAAGTTAGTTACTTTGATATTTGTTAGTATTATAAGTTACTTTAGTAATCTTTCAGTTTATAGTTGGTTGTTACCATAATATTTTGTCAGTTATAGTTGGTTTAGTATGTAAATTTTTGAGTTATAAAATTTATCGGTTTATTTATTTAAATTTGTGCTAGATTTATTTACATTGGATACTTTGATAGTCGTCAAGAATAAGTTATAACAGCATATATGGACAGTTATTTTGGAAATAGTAACTGATAATTGCTGTTTATGAATTGAAATCTTTAGAAAAATATTTACGTTTTGGAAATGAATTTTGCTTTGATACTTTAAAAATATTTACGTTTTGGAAATGAATTTTGATTTGATACTTTGTAAATATTTGTGTTAGTAAACTTGGAATTGCGAGTCCAGCAAGAATTAATTACACGAAAGGAAAGTTTTTGTAAACTTTTGTTATTATTATTTGAGTATTTTAGAAAAGTTACTTAACAGTTTTGGTAGGTCAGTTAAATATTTTGGAACAATAATTGTTTGACATTTGGAATTGAAATTGATATTAATATAAGAGTTAGCGAGTACTTGTTTAAATTAAAACAAGTTTTGTATATTAATTTTATTTGATTCAGAATGAAGATTATACATATATTTTTAATGGAAGTATATTAAATTGTACATATGAAATAAACATTCAAAAAGTTTTTATTTTTATTTAGCAAGCTTTTATTTGAATTTTGAGTTTGTTTATTTGAGTTATATTGAAGTGAAGTTAATACATACTGAGGTATACTGAGGATATTGTACGACAGTTACTTGATTGACACTGCAAGATTTACATTATGGCAGTTACTTGTTTAAGAGTAGTTATTTACGAAACATAGGAATAACACTTAAAAGAATATCAGATTATTTGAAACAACAATTAGAATAACCAGAAAAAATATTAGTTAGAAAAAAGAAAAGAAAATTTTTTCGACAACGCAATGTTTAGCTTTTTGTATTAGTACCACTATACGTATATAAGTTTGGGTGGTGCAGATTACTAATCTGGACTACCACAGCGCTTCTGTCAATGCCTTTTTCAACTGCTCAAAACTCTCTTGACATTCCATGGACCACTTTAAACTTTTTCCCGAAGTTAACTGTGAAAGCGGTCTCATTAATTTAGCGGCGTCAGGTATATGTCGCCTATAGTAATTGACACTTCCCAAAAAGCTTTGTAACTGTTTGATTGTCCTTGGTACCGCGGCTTGTTTTATGGCTGTTACATATTCCACTGGTAATAAACCTTCTGTACTGACTTCTTGTCCTAAAAACCTGATCTGCTTCCTAAAGATGTTACATTTCTCAGGCTTTATTTTCAACTTGTATTCTCTTAACTTGATTAAGACTCTGGTCAGATTACTCAGATGTTCCTCGAAATTTCGTCCCAACACCAGGATATCATCCAAATATGCTATAACTTGTGTCCAATCGAAGTCTTGCAGCATCAAATTGACCAATCTCTGAAATGCCACTGGGGAATTGCTGAGACCGAAGGGCAATCTAACGAACTCAAGATGTTTGGTTGTCGTAGAGAAAGCAGTTAACGGTCTTGATGTTTCATCCATGGGAACATTATAGTATCCCTTGGTCATATCTAGTAACGAGAAATACTGTGCTCCCTTTAGACTATAGATATTGTCATTCACTACGGGCAAAGGAAAGCTATCTTTCACTGTCTTCTGATTTAAAGCTCTATAATCAATACATACGCGAATTTTACCATTCTTCTTAATGACTGGTACAACTGGACTACTCCAGGGACTTTTAGACGCCTGCACTATATTCTGTTCTTCCAATACTCTTATTTCTTCATCAACCATTGCTTGTATTCTGGGATTAAACCGCCTAACTTTTTGCTTGATTGGAGTTTCATCCATTAGTTTAATCTTATGTTTAACTTTATCAGTGTATCCTACATCGTTATCATCCTTGCTAATCACATCTTCAAAAGTTTTCACAACAGTACAAACTAGAAAACACAAACAATTTCCTTTGTTCCATGCTGGGACAAAGCAGCATCTAAGAAATCTTGTACTGACTTCTGAATTTCAGTCATAAATTCTGGTAACGATTTCATAGAATCCCATTCCATATTTCACGAAGTTCTATGGCCTTGGCCATAACTAATCCTGATGGTAGTTGAACCGATTCGTCCCCCAAATTAAGCACATTAACAAAAGCTTGCGACCCCTGATTTACAGTATTGGCCACTAATAATCCTAACTTGTTTAATTCATTCCCGGTTCTTTCCGTTCTGTATAAGTATGGTTCTTTAACATTACTTGGCCAATCTAACTCTACTCTATGTAAAGATTTTCACTTATGAAACTTAAGATATTAACAAGGCTTTAATTATTTTCAGAGAACTTTATTTTTATAAAAGAAATTATTCACATGAAATTAATTTTTTTCACAGAAGTTTATTTTCTTCTAAATCTATACTCAAACAATGGGTCTTTACAAAATCTATTCCCAAAATCAGATCGTGTTTAGTCTTGGTACTAACCACAAATAACTCATTTTTTACAAGATATCCCCCCAATTTAAATGAAAAATACACTTCCCCATATGCTGGTTCGTAATCACCATGTACCCCCACCAATTGCAATCCTTGGGGACTAATTACCTTCAATTTATACTTCTCCACTATATCCAGAGACATAAGGTTTACCTCAGCTCCTGTATCAATCAAAGCTCATAATTTTCCTTTTGACGTATCCAAAGATACGTATAAACGTTGATCCAAACTTGCCACGGCAAGGTTTTTCTTTCCTACACCCTCGATACCTTGCTTACTCAAGGGTGTTACTTGTTTTCCGCCAGTCTAATTGCACTCATCATTCCTCTAAATTGTTCACAATCTTTCATAAGATGACCTTGTCCACAAAACGAACAATTTAGTGTGATTCCTACGGCTCCTTGACTACTACTAGCTGTATCTGCAACATTGGGTCTATTACCTGTACCAGCGCTTTCATTTTGGGGTCTTCGATATCTACACTCCTGTATTCGATGTCCTCTTTTGCCACAGCAAAAGCAACAGTTATTTTTCTTATAGCACTTTTCTTCGGTATGACCTTCTCTTTTACAAAAGTTACACTGTACTTTTCGCTGTGTTTCCACTCTTGTTTCTGTAGATTGTACTTCTTTTCGCTTCTCTTCTACTACTTTTTTAGACTTACTAGGTCCCACTGTTTCTTTACTTGTCTTTACTTCAAAACACTTTTCCACATTGTGGGCCAATTCAATAATCCGATTTGCACTCATGTCAGGCTCAGCCAAAGTGGAATACTTTACTTTTGCAGCAGCATCCTCACTCAAACTGTCCATAATCTTCAATGTCTTCATTTGTCCATAAAGTGCCTGTGCACTATCCATTCCTGCTAAAGTGGCTAATCGATCTAGCCTCATGGAATAGTTTATAATGGATTCTTCTTTATTCCTACTAGTGGCCCAAAACCTTGTCAATAAGACATCTTTACTGGTGGCCAATTGTTTTATAATACTTCGAAGTTTCTCTTTCAATTGCGTGTACCTAATCCTTCCTCCATCTATATTCTCAAAAGCTTCAAGAATATCACCCTCCAGATATTGTCCCAAAACTCGACTCCACGTCTCTGGCACCCTAGAATAAGTATAAGAACAGTATACTTCGAACTCATGGAGGAATTCCTCAAAATCCCATCCTGAGTCTAACGAAAACTTCAGCGGTGATGGTACCAAAGTTCTTGCTACATGGGGATTATACAATGTTTCATGCTCAGGTGTAGGTGGCAATTGATTTACCCCCTCCGGTTCCTGAACAAAACCTGGAGGACTTGGTTCTCTTACTTGCACTACTTGCTCCAATGTAAGGTTCACTTGTGTCTGATTCTCTGCATTTTCTAGAGAATTTGCGTTTATTGGCGTGGACTCTCTGAATCCACCCTCTGCTCCATGTATTTCTACTTCTTCTGGTCTATGATCTTCTTGTCCTTCTGGGATTGCACTTAAATTTTCTGGTCTTTCCATTTCTTTCCTCTTTTTTACTTTCTGGGCTTACTTTTTTTAACTACTATTTTCCCACTCTCTTCACCAGGTTTTTTCATTACTTATTCTTGCCCAATAAACCTCCTCAAGATCCTGGTCATGGGCACGAAGTATTTTCTGTAGTAGTTGCAGGTTAACATCGCCCTCAGAGAGTCGATGGTGCTCTAATAGCTTCTATTAACTATCTCATATATCAATGATCCGCCTTCATTGTGAGCGACCTTGAATCTCTAATGACTCCTTGATGATTTGATGACGTTATAGTGGTAAATTTGTAATTTGTGATCCTGCTGAAACAAAAGATGCGTTGGTGTTTGCAAAAACTCGATGTCGATCTGCATCATTCAATGGTCTTCAATCTGAAATAATCGTATTTCGTGATTTCTTACGTGATTTGTTGTGATTCAAAACATCCCTGTGTGTATGTAAAAATCAATAAACTCTTTTTTGTTCTTTCCTTTCTTTTACCTGTTTTTATTAATGAATTCTTGTAATTATATTCTTTTTTTTATGTCGAGTGTTATGGTTTAATCGAATAAAACCGTGGTTATTTGCTTTATTTTCCATCTTTGGTAGTTAGGAGGTCTTCTATTTCAGATTTATGTTTGCAGAGCTAGATCAATGAGTACATGGAACCAATCCTTTTTATTCCTTTAGTGTACTTCTCTAAGTCCGCTTCAAGTATTGAATAGTGAGATCATACTCATAAGTAGATTAATTTTTATTTACAAAATTGCGAAATATATCAAGTATGGTAGGTATTCAATACCTTAATATGGAAATCAAAACTTTAAATATTATCATAAGAAAATAAGTTATCATGAGGTTTCAAATTGCGTTGTATGTTACAAAGCTCCTCAATAAACTAAAATTTTTAATAGCAAATGGACAAATAAGTTATGTTGCAAACTATACAGCTTTTTAACAACTAGGTCAAGTGTTAGATACGCTCGAATTCGTTAATAGTAGTTATGATTTAATTTCCAGATTCGACGAAGTTCCCAAATGAACAGCTCAAAAGGTCCAGCGGAGATTTTATAACCTAGTACGTGTAGTTCAAAGTTATGTCAGTTTAGAAGTTATTGAAGTTCGGATGAAAAACATATATGGATAAATCCCAATATCTGTTCGCTGGAATCAATTCTTCTGTCTGAATTCCATTTTCAAACGCTGTAATCATTCAAACCCAATTTATAATCTAATTTACCAGAATAAATTTACACTAAACATAAAAAGAAAATCAATAATTCAAGCTATTCCCCAGTGATATGAATTAGATTATTTTATAAAATTTGTGTGTTAGGATTCTCAACTTCAAAAAACTAAGATTAATCAAGAATTTATTCTAGTCTGAATGACTTCAATTCAAGATTCTGTAAATATAACTTCAATAAGTAAAATGCTATCAGAAAATTCAGTGTACAAATATTGCGTTAATATGAGACGAAATGGCAAAACTTAGTTGGCCTATATATAATTATGCAATGAATGTTGGGTAAAATATTGCCGCTGATAAGGTAAAGGGGCCATAAATATCAAATATGTTTATTACTAAATTATCAAATTCTGGTAAGATGATTATCAAGCAAGCAAAACTAAAGTATCAAGAAGCAATAATTACCTAATACGTTATCATAAGTGTTGTATAATATTTGATGCTCACGTGAGAAAGAACTAAATTTTCAAGAATTTTATTACCTCTAAACTTATCAAAATTCTGTAAAATATTTCAAAAAAGAAAACTAAATTCAAAACTATTCACGAAAAATTATCAAAATATGCTGTAGTGAAATATTTCCACTGTAAAAACTAATCAAGAATTAGTAGAATTACTACTTACTCAAACATAATTTGTAAATATTATTTCAAAAGACAACTAAATTCAAAATCTTATATTCATGTAATTAGACTCAAGATGTTGCAACGTATTAGTTCACAAGGCGAGAATCTGGAAGATTTCAGATGTTTTATCTCAATTGTAAAAGAGCGTTACGAAAATGGCGATGATATCAAACTATCTAACTTTTTCATAGTGAGAAAAGCTTTGAATCGTTATGTTTAAAAAAGTCTCGTAGTTGCATTTATTAAATTTTATACAATGAATAGAAGATGTTGTTATACTTATTTGCCAATACAGGAAACGAACTGTGTCCAATAACTATCACATGGTAATGAATGGTCTTCAGGTTAAAACAGATCGATATGCGCGAAAGACAAATCTATAAAATGTTATTCTGAAAATCTGGTCAAGTTCGAGCTCCGGCTCTATGCGAAATTCTGTGGGCGATGGTTAAACAGATTTTGAATGTGTATAGTTCATACTGGAATTTGGTTTATAGAGAGGCGTAGTGGATCGGGAGGAAACTCGAAATTGAAAAGAGCGAATTTCTAAACCATGTATTCTGCAACTTGGCTTAGAGGTACTATTCTAAAATCGTGAAATGCAAAAAAAATCTAAAATAATACCTGAAATGTGTGTAAAGTATACTTTTTCACCAAACCTAGATTTGAAAGCAATTTCTCGAAATTCTGCTGATATGGGCTTAAGTTGAGTACTTTCTTTAAGATCGAAATGCAAACAAGATCTAAAATAGAAACTGAAGATGTGGTTAAGTAACTTTTACCAAACCTAATTAAAAAGCAATTCTTAAAATTATTCTGAAGAAATACCTTTGAAGTTACATTTGCACTATGATTTAAAGAATCGAAAATGCAAACAAGATTGCTAAATAATACTGAAATGGTGGTTAATGTATCTTTCACTCAAAGCCTTTTATATTGAAAAGTCAAATGTTCAAATTACTTTATCTGAAGAATTATGTATGTGCTAAGTTACTTGGCATAAAATTTGAATATGATGAACAAATGTCTTAAAGATAAATCTTGAATATGTAGCTTGTAAAGTAGACTTATCACTAAATAACGATATAATTTGCCAAGCATTCTAAGATTTATTAGCCTGAAAATTGTGGGCTAAGGTTACTTTTCATTAAATTGTGATCACAAGTTCGATAAGTGCAGCGGAAGAGTTAAGTGCTCACAATCGGTCCGACGTTGAGCTAGTAGGAATTACTGCAATTAAAGGTCCTATGAGTTCCGGCAAAATATACATTGCTAGTATAACGAAACTTATAGAGTATGGGTCAATTAAACTGTAAAGCCTAAGTCCAAGAAATCTTGCTCCTTAGTTTACTAGTTACTTTGTCAGCTCAGGTTCAAAATAAATCAACTAACTTGTCGCGCAAATGTGAATAAAGCTTAAGTAAAAAAAAAAAAAAGACTCTTGGCGTTGAGATATCAGTTACGCGTGTGTAAAAAAAAATCGCCGTCTCAGCGTTTAGATATATTTAGTCAACGATTCTTTGATGTGTAGAATCTAATATGATCAATGCGTAAAATAGTAGAGGCGTGTCAGTAACTCTGCTATACTTCATATTAACGATTGCTGGTATTCTTAAAGTCGGGAAGACGGCTTACATTGTAATATATAGTGAATTCTGAGTTCAAAAAATATAGGTTAAGCGCTTACACAGATTTACTGTAATAAATAAACCGCTGAAGGCGTGTTAAAAATAAATAAGCTTGACATACTTTTAATTACTACATCGAGTTTCAAAAATATAAGCTTTAACTATTTAATAATAAATCTGAGTTCAAAATTAAAGCTTTAAATATTCAATACTAAATCTGAGTTTCAATTTAGCCTGATCCTATACTTGATATTAATAAATAACTTTCGAAGTTTCAAAAATATAAGCTTTAAATATTTAATTTCGGAAATCTGAGAGTTTCAAACCACAACTTTAAATATTTAGATTCCGTGAACTAAATCTGAGTGTTCAAAAATATATAGCGTAACGTAGTTATTTCTATTTGTCAGCTAAACTCTAAGTCATAAGAATAGAGTGCTGTCACTAATATATGTTTGAAGAGTTCAAGGTTTTGGCTTAAAGACGCTGTGTCGAACTGGTTGTCGGCCTGTGGTTTGTTGTTGAACTTTAGCTAGTACAACTCTAGTAAATCAGACATGTAGATACATCAATATACAATATTAATTTAACTTGATAAATTTCCACAAATGGCCAAGCTCTTAAGTCAACAATTCGTTAGTCAAAATCCGGTATGATTTTTTTATGCTATATTGTCTCTACCTCGACTCAAGCCATACAATATATCACTCTAAACGCCTCCAACTCTAAAAATGCAGTGCAGGTCAGAATTCAGAGATTTACGAGGATGACTAAAACTTGCGAACGGTGTGGTGGTTCTGTACTTTCATCTAGGATTTCATTTTGGTCCATTGTCATTTGTGTATGTTGAGTGACTGTCATTACGAGAGAGGCATCAGTTTGTAATCGATTATTTTATCCGAGTATGTTGCTCGTGAGAAGAAACTCAAATTTGTTCTAACTGCTAGAAGTATATTTCATACTGGTGGGGAATTATGGTACCCTGTAGTCATGCAGAGCGTGAGTGGGAGTTGTCGTGTCGAGGGCGAATGATGGTGAAATCGGGCTAAAGTGAGGACGCTATCTTGAGTGTGCGTATGTCAAGCCAGTGATTCGAGGAATTCTAATGCTCGTGTATCAGGACGATAGCTATGGTAAGGTCCAGCTCTTTGGTATATGTACTTTGCAGGCGCCTATTTTAATATCACAGGTATGCTGACGGACTCGTCATGCACTTTCTCTATCATAGCGTGAATGATTCAGTATGAGTCATTAGGGATTAAGTCTCGCTCTCTGACGAGCAGGGTGATCCCATCAACCATAACTCCAGACATCAACAAAACGCACGTGGATTGCATTGATACGGCTCTTCTTATACAATTGCACTTTATTCTCTGCGGTCTGCCAACTACGACATTTCTGTCGGTCAGACATTGCGTGAGTTTACTGACGTCAATTCCAATTTTTCTTAACAATCTCCAAGCTCGGTCGGGTGGGCTGGATCGATTTACACAATGCGTCTACTTCTTCGCACAGTAGCCTCGCTTAACGATGAACGGAACAGTATTCATTTGTCACTATGAAAACCTCACAGTGACCTAATCCATCTCAACATACTTTTCATTTAATTGCCGTATGGTCGGTTTGACCCCTCTCCACTACGGATATCAATTTCGTATTCTACGATAGGTTGTCATGGATAGCCTGCAGTTATATCATTCTTCTCTACACGCTACCGGATTGGTCAACGCATAAGTGATTGTCTAATGAGCTGAAACTCATTTGGAACTTCAGGACCTATACTGTCTTATTCAGACCATCGTTTTCCACTACTATACAAATAACACAGGTAACAAACATACCCTCATGTAAGACCCTAGCGCACTAAGGACTTAGTTCCTTTGGTCGAGTGTTTCACGTCGGAATCAGATTTGTGTATTTGGTGTGCAACCCCGTTTCGCTCGGCCAATGAACAACTTTCCTAGTACTAATCGTCTGGCCGTTATTCCATCGCGTTTTTCACTGGTGCTCTAACCCTAACATAGCTATTGCTGCCGATGCCAAATACTTTGTAAAATTGCTAATGCAATGTCACTTTGGTTCCGATAATGATGTGCTACAGATCGTCATATTGTAGACAGTAACGATCTAACCATCTCGAGGAATGGACTGGTGCCTCGGATCAAGCAGATACGTCTAGCCTGTGTGAAACTGGGTCGTATAGAACTGATTTGTTTCTTGGCTCTCATAGCACATGCCCCTCTCTTTACAGCACCCTTGCGCAAATAATTCTCTCGCAATACTCAACTGGTGACTCTCTAACTCGTACAGATTCGCGCGCATCTTACGGCGTAAGTCGAAAAACGGTATCCGAGATCATTATCTAGTCCCATTGACTAAATATTAGGGTGAAAGGTGTACTGAGCCTGTCCGCTTCTATATTATTCTTCCTGATTGCTCATTCTATAACACCAAGGATTTGTGAGAGTGCTTATCCGTTGTCACGTAGGTTATGATAGCGTGTAGCGTGTCGAGTCGTGTTCGGAATGGTAGCTGTGTGCTTCATGTAGGATGGTCGTCTACCTTTAAGGTTGTCTATTTATATAACCCTTATCCTGCGATAGCTACTAGCTAAATCTTGTAATTAGACGTAAGGAGACATAACACCAAGGACGGCTGCGATCTTCGAATGTCATGTGAAGATGCTATTAAATGGCACTAAATTTTGTCCCATCATGGCAGCTATTTGATCATGCCATCTTATTTATTATTTCATACAATTATAGAGCAAGGCACACCAACGCCTGCACTATTCGTATAGCAAGTACTATGTGATGGTCCATTCAGAAGCCTATCACCTAACACTAATATATCGATCACTAATCCGTGCAATATGAATCTGACATCTTAGTACAATAGCCTAATCATTAAATCCCCTGTTGCATAATTCATAAAACCTAAATCATACAGATTATTCTTCCTCTCTCCGGATCCATTGTTTCCCTCTAGTCATTCTATCTGAACTTCAATGTAGAATGCATATTTGCAGTCCAGCACAGGTCCGATTTAACTACCTTCGTGCCTAAACGCACTCGTTTTTCTTCACAAATCATCCTTGCGGTTACACTCACGGCCACTGCTCGAGGTAGTTTTCGCCACCGTTAAAGTAAGCACTGATTTTGGTCAGGGTCATATGATATCGCTCTGCCCCTACAACACTCAATAAACTAAAACTATTAACGTTCTATAGTCCTTTATGCTCCATCTTTAGCCTCTTGTAGATAGAGGTGTTTAATAGTTATCTATAGCTTCGGTCCTTCGGAACAACCTGGCGAAATCTAGATAAAATCCTGACTAATGTAAACGCTCTTAAGATTAGCTAAGCTGTACAAGCTTGTCATAATTCAATCAATCACCAAGTGACTACGTCTATCTGTATTCGCGAGGACCTGACTCTTTTCTTGCTTTTGATGCATTTTTTACACTCGGGACAGTTCAGAGCTGGCTCGTGTGACTAATATCATGAAGTGTGACGCGATCACTTCGCATGAATTTAAACCATCCTTCTTTCTTCATATATCTTTCCTCAGGCTGTCTACATTCCATTTCCCTCCTTTTAGCATAATTAACGACTCATCCCTAAATAAGTGCACACGATATTCTCTGGTCATCGGCAATACAGTCAAAACCCGACCCATTAGTCTTGTATTGACCGTTTCATTATCTGCCAATATTATAGCAGATTTTTCATGAAGTGTTGTCAGATCTCTTTCCTCACTCCATCGATTACAATTGGACGCATTTGTGCTATTATCTTTACTATATGATGAAGGAAGAGCTAACGGATTGCATGCTGGCCTATCCTGCGAGTTATTGCTGCGACAGGATCATACAAAGTGGTACCCCTTATTGTTCTAATGCTTAGCCTCTACGTATACGGCCGTCTTCCTCTCTGTCCAGAAGCAGGAGCTTGCATAATGCCTTACGGTCGTAAAGAAGCGGGTCTCGTTGATATAGCATTCTTTGTTTTTCCTGCCTTTCATGTAGAATTCCAGCAGATCCTGTTCTTTTGAGACTTCATCATTAGTGGCTTTTAGTACATTCAACCACGCCTCTTTTTTTACTTATAACCGCTTTTGCAATCATCCGTCTCATCGTCCACCACTACAACTGTTAAGCATTTCTGTACTCCTGCTTTAGCACACCCACATACTTCTTTTGCACTGCTAACTAAATCTTCTAATATATTTGCTTTCAGATTTATTTAGTTTCAAACTTGTTCACATCAATCTGATTTACAAGCGAGCGTTCTTCTAACATACTATCTCTTATTATCTTTGTTCACGAAACTCTTTCACCTCTAAATTTTACCGCAATTCCTTCTGTATGCTACCTTTCTCTCAGAAGGGGTCTCGGGAGGCGCAATCCAGATCCCACTAACAGTTAATTTTTACAATAGAGAAGCAGTTAATGACCGAATTATTCTCGCATTCGCAACCATCGGGCCTCACAGTTGAAGGTTAAACATCCAGTGTCGACATCATACTGTTGCACATCATCCTGCGTCGGAAGTCCTATATCCAAAGCATCAATTCATGGGAGAACTTTCTTCACTTCTGATAATATCCATCTTGCATCCATACAACTCAAGTCTCTGTATAGCTTATGGTACTTATTGTTGGTGTTCTAAGAAGAAAGTATTACATTATACACATCATCTTTAACCTCCCGCTCACAGAAATCAATCACCTCTACTACCATCTCATGTTCTCCTGACACCCCAAAAACCACTGTTATACCATCCTTTTTTTTTGTATCATAGTATATATATATAGTATATATAGTGATAATATATATATATATATTATATATAATATTCATATATATATAGTATAACTATATATATATATATATATACTTATATATTATATATACTGTATTATTATAGAAATATTAAGTAAATTATAGTCAATATTTAGGCCTAGAAGGGTATTAGTTTCAATCCTAAATTTAAACAGTTTTAAATTTAATAAAGAAGTAATATTAAAAAAAAAAGCAAAAAAAAAAATAACAGTTGTTTTTAAAAAAAAACTTTTTTAAAAAAAAAAAAAAAAAAAAAAAAAAAAACCATTCTTTTCCACAACCATATAATATATATAAAGAGCGAGAGAAAGGTTGATAGCATAAGAGGTATTTTTTAAGAAAGATATACTTCCTTGACTAACTCGGGTTGGGCAGGTCGATCTTGCGGTTTTTAGCGCCAGTGACAACCAAGCTGGTTGGGGTTGCATATCGGTTGTGTAAGACCGCCATGTCAACTAGCATTGCGATTGCCGGTTGTCAAAATATGTGCGGTTGCTTCACATTTGCAGTTGCCGTTGCAGTTGCGGTTACGGTTTATTCGAGTCGCCATCACATATATATATATTATATAATATATAAATATATACTATAATATATAATATTAATATAATATATTATAGTATATTAATTATAACATATGAAAGTCCTCTCCCAGAAGGTCATGGCCTTCTAGGAAAATCACGACCTGTGTCAGTGGGACCCATCGAGAAAGGTCCTTTGGTTACACGGGCCTAACAGTTAAATCCGCTGGCTGGCCAGACCCTATCCGTGGCTGGATAGCCCGGGAAGTTTTCCATTAGTAGCAAAGCACTACTACAATGTATCATTAACGTCTGAATGGGACGCAAGCTAAGAAGTAAATAGATGAATAGCTCCAACATTCTTCATCTCTCCACCATCTCGAATCTCTGGGCCCCTCATCGCGTTTGCTAAGACGAGTGTTCCTACCTCGACAGGAGCGCTCTGTTATATAATATATATTATTATATACATATATATATATCTATATATACTATATATAATATATATAGTAGTATTATATAGTATTTAGTACTTAGAAAAGCTTTTGATAAGGCTCCCCACATATAGGCTGATATGTAGACGAAGATCATTGCATAGTGGTAATACGGTGTGAGTGGGTAGCATAGTGTTGGATTTAATGAGTTGGTTGTGGAATATGAAAACAGTGTGTCACAACTAAATGGCATAAATAAAGTCATCATGGGAAATAGTGACGAGTGGTGGTCCCACATGGTTCAGTACTGGGGCCGACGGTTGTTTCTCCGTATTATATAATGATTTAGACCGACGGACTTAAATTGCAATGTTTCTAAGTTTGCTGACAGTTGATACCAAAGTGGCCACCTCATTAGAATATGTGGGATTAGTAAAGATTCAAAATGATCTTGATATGCTTCTTGGGTGGGCAGATTAAGTGGCATAATGAAATTTATAATAGCAAAAGTGTAAGTTCTCTCATCCTAGGTTACTCAAATTAAAATTTTAAATAGTACGATATAATTGGGGATTGGCTTGAGTCTGTGGACCAGAAAAAGATTTGGGTGATAAACAGTAGCCTAATTTGAAAGTAGCTAATCAGCTGGTTTGGAAGCTAGAAAATAAGCTAATAAGAATGCTGGGCATAACTAAATTCGCAATGTGTTTGTTGTACAAGAGCAAGGAAGTATATAAGTAACTCATTAATTAGCTGATGTTAGGCAATAATGAGTATTGTGCTACAAGTTTTGGGTGGCCCCTACTTAAAGAAAGACTTAGATATATGCTAGAGAGAGAGTGCAACGTATAGCAACAAAGATGATTTCTTGGTTGAGGTAAGAGCCTACGAGGAGAGGCTGCAAGGAGGTTAGGAGAATGTTTTCTGTATGAAAGGCGATTCTTCAGAGGGGACATGATACACATTCACAAAAATTTTACATCTATGTGATAATTCACGGAGGACCAATAAATTCTTCTATAAGTAGGAGCACGGACGGGAGAGCCCATTTGTGGCATAGTACAGAGTAAATTATTATAGAAGATAAGTCATTTGCTCTTATCTTGATTTTATAAGAAAGTATACAGATATTAACATAGGGTTGTTAGATTTTGGAATGATTTGCCACCAATGGAGGTTGTTGAGTGTGACTCCTTATTGGCAACATTTAAGAAAGGGTTGGATAGGCTTATAGTGGATGGGTTGGGTTATCAACATATTAACTGTAGATACAAAGCTTATATGTAGTTATAGGTAGTTTATAGTAATGATTTAATAGGCTACTAGCATTGTGTGACTCATAATTTAGTTATTAAGGCTTGATGGATTTGGGTAACAAAGTGTATGCAGTTTTTTTGACTAAGCAATTGGTTGATATTTGGTTACACGGAAATTTGACAAAAGCCCGTAGGCGTGCTTGTGGGAATTTGCAGGCAGAGCATGGTTTGGTTATATGTGGGTTGACTCGGGAACAACGTCCCCTCGCTAGGCCCATGTGGCTTCTTACTAGAACAACATCTCTTATGATTCGTTGATGTTCTTATATATTATATATATATATATATATATAACTACTTGAATATAAGTATATAGTATATTATATATATATAATATATATATATTATATATGAAATATATATTATATATATTATATATATATATATATATATATATATAATATATATATATACTATACTACTTTTCTTTTGAATCTTTCATAATCATAGAAAAATTACATGTTCAGTAAAAATAAAAATATATGCAACTGGATAATGGAAAAAAATCTGTAGTTTTAATTACTCCTATTGAAGGGATGCACGGCCTAATATAACCAGGCATATTTTTTAAATTTTTTACTTAAAACTATAAAAAAGAATGAAAATCAAATTAAAAACACTTCAAATAGTTGGTTTAACTATTTTTTTGTACATTAAATGTTTATATGTATTCTATTTTTATACTATTTATGTTTATCAGACTGAATGGAACTCTGCAATTACCCTATTGCATTGTGATTAAATGACTCACTTACGTAATGCATGTAAGTACATTTATGTAAGTTAAAAAAGGATTGTTTTGTTTAAGTTAAAAAAAATTTTTTTTTTTATTCAAGTT
Organism: Trachelipus rathkii; assembly: GCA_015478945.1. Taxonomy (NCBI): domain Eukaryota; kingdom Metazoa; phylum Arthropoda; class Malacostraca; order Isopoda; family Trachelipodidae; genus Trachelipus; species Trachelipus rathkii. The sequence goes on from JABUQX010045858.1 coordinate 82,082, forward strand.
CTTAATGTAGCCAAGGTGAAGGTAGTGTTCTGTGTAGTTTAATTAAAAATTCTAATGCACGTGATCATTGTGGTTATTTTGTCTATTCCTTCAAAGTCATTTGAAAAATTGCTTTGATTTAAGTGAATGTTTACCTTAAGCCTAACTTTATTTATCAGTAAGGATATAAACTTTATAAAATTTCCATTTATATTAAAAATACCCAACACCTCTAATTTAATAAATACAACTAATAAATACAATAGGTGCGTTGATTGGGGGAGATACTACAGTGATTATGTTACACCCTCCTTTTACATAATTATACTAAAAGGATATGTTTTGATTATAGTTAGAAAAAGGATTGCTGATAAAAATTGAATAGTAAATTTAGACATAACTTTTATAATATTATATAATATATTATAAGAGAATTTATTACTTAAAGATATTAACATGTTATTTAAGAGAGACAAATTCAATCCAATAATGAGAAGTATACTTGTGATTATTTATGCCATACTATACTTTAAGAGAATGAATGTTGAAATAAATAATTTATAAAATCGATAGTACAGTAAAAGATTTAACATTTTTTTAATTATAGTATCAAAATGAGAAATCTATTACCAGCTCACACTTAATAGCCACGCAGCGAGCACTGAGATCAAAAAAATATGCTATCCAGATTTGAGAACATCTCGTTAATGTAGTAATTAAAACCTAATAAGCTATTCAGCAGATATAACGAAATTAAAATTCTCTATTGACGCGGCTTTGTAAGTAGCGAGTCATCATAACCAACTATATTATAATCAAGTAATTTTAATACTGTAATATAAGACTATGACAGGTTACTTATTAAAACATATCTGAGACTTAATAAATAATGCGATAAATGATTTCATTCATAATCCAAGTTAGTCATATGTGTATATTAGAACTTATTAATCATAATGGGATTATAGTATAAGTGTTAAGTATGTAAACTTCATAATCTATTTGCAAGAATAATTTAGATTATAACTTCATGTATTTTTTCTAGTTATTATATACTTATTATTAAAATGACAATTAATATATATTATTAGCTGCATAACCTTCAATAAGGAAAAATTGATTAATTCCGGAGTTATAAAGGATGTTATTTCTAACATCATATGTTTCTCAATATAGATATAATAATTATTTCATTATTTAATAAATATATACTAAAATAATGTTACTCTCTGCAGTTTACATAACTGCTCTTTATATATCTATACTATATATATACTATATATATAATACTTATAATATATATAATTATTATATTCGTTAAGTACAATAATTTAAATACACTCCAAGTCCTACTATACTATAATTCATAGAAAAGGTGAATAATATACAGACATTTTCTCACATTATACTTCTTTTAATAACATTCAAATGTTTTATTTTGATTTCATCAGATTCTAATTAGAATTTCTTTTTATAATTTAATGAAATTAAGTTTATTTATAACATATACTCAGGCTTGCTAAAATTATTTGCATTTCATTATTATTATAACATTTTTTGGAAACTGTTATGCAAAAAGCAGATGAAGGAGAGCTTCCTTAAGCTCTATAATCTTACCTGGATCTTAAGTATGCATAGTCCATTTCTTACTTGCTTATTTATATTCTATATATACTTCCCCCTAATCTAATTGCTTTCTTTAAGAACGAATTCTTACAAGGACAGCTTGATGTTGGAGAGATGTTTAAAGAGAGAGTTCACATCTCAAATAAATGGAATATTGTTTAGTTATGCGAGTATAATACATGAAAATTAACAGTTTAGCGATGCGACACAAATGCCACTTCTGAGTGACTGATTCGAGCAGACTGGACTAATTCTTTACTACACATTTGTGTTTCATCAGCGTCTGTGTATTTAGCTTAAATGTAAGTCAACATTTAAGGAAACTATATTCCTGAAGACTTAGAATTATGTGTCTTATTATGGTGAAATAATAATTAAACAAAAAGTAAAAATAGGAGTCTACTAATATACACAGCTCATATACTCTACGGAAGATTTAGTTACATTAGTATACGACAACCTAGAGTCTATTGAGTGGCTAGGTTCGTATAATAGTTTGAGCCAACAATAATAATTCTAGTTTCGACAATGCATAATTAAAGACCACTCTTAAAGCGCATAGTTTTGATAGTGTAACTGTTGATTAATACTACATAAAAATTACTACCAGTAACTGGGGGAACAACGGGTTCATAAATAATTCGCCAGGTATTTTTTTTAATGAATCATGATATAATCAAAAATTTTATCGGTGTTCTCGACTTACAGTTTTCTCACAGGTTCTGGGAGTGTTCCTTGATGTGTCGTCATAATAAAAATTATAAACACTGTAATGTAAGTATAATAGTATTTTTCTACGATCTTTTTTTAATTCCGATTTTTATCAAATATAAGATTGACATTAGGTCCGGAAAACCGTCATTTTTTTTTCTGGAGAAACGGTCATTAAATATTAGTTACATCTGTGCTTGTCCAAACGTAATTTTAATTATAATTTTAAATGGTAAGTAGATTTTATATGTAAGAATAATTTTAGTTTTTGCATAGTCAGTTATATTTTATTGCATTTACCAAACGTGAACTTTTTCCAAAATTAATAATTTATTTGCATTGTTTTATAGTTCAAAACATCTGAAAAAAAAAAAAAATTATGACAATAAATTTTAATAATTGTCTAAATAATAATAATAATAATATTACGCTGTACAAATTTTATTTATTATACGAGTAGGCTTACGTCGCACATGTAAACTTGTTGAAAAAATTTCATTTCATTACAATTTTCAATCTCAAAATTAGTCATTTTAAATAATATTTAAATAATCAAGCATCATGATAATAAAAATTATGTGATAATGAATTATAATTAATCATTATCATTCATAATTAGATCATAGCCCCCATGTATAAATAATTTATTAATTATCTATTATATGTATTATTATTATTGATGATATTATAGTTATTATTATTTCATTATTATTATATATTATTATTATATTTATTAAGTATCTAATAATAATAAAGATAATAATAATAATATATAATTACATAACTAAAAAAATAAGAATGATCAAAGAGCATGATAATTAAAAAATACACAATAACATTTAATGTATTATTTATTATAATTATCAATTATTTATTATTTGTTATTCAGGTATTTATTATTATATTATTATTATTATTATTATATTATTATTTTATTATTATGAATTAAAATTATAGATATCGTAAGTTTTTTTGTCAACAAGTTTTAACGTTTGCGTACGTATCCGACTCGTAATTATAAAAGTGCCTTATTTTGTTAAAGAAATGAATATATTATTAATTCATTTATAATAGGAATATAAGACTTGAAATTGTCATATATTTTTTTTTTCAATGTTTATTTAGCATATAATGATGAAAATAAAATTTCGATTATTATTTTATTAATTTATGTATTATTATATGTTTATTATTATTATTATTAATTATTATATTATATATAATAAATAATCATAATAATAATATAATCAATAGTTAAAACATAGAAATATAATTAATAATAATAATATAATAATAATAATTAAATTAATAATAAATGAATAATATTTTTTTTATTATTATGATTATCGTTTATCTTTTTCATTAAGTTCTTTTAATTATTATTATTTTATTATATATTATTATATTATTATATTATGTATATTAATTATTATTTATTATATAATAAATAATAATAATAATCATAATCAATAATAATTAATTGATAATGTATTAATTATAATATATAGTAAAATTATAAGAGTATTATTATTATATATTAAGAAAATAGTATAGGAAACATTAAACAAATGTCTTATATTCTACAATACATAATAAACTAAAATAGAATTATTATTTAAAAACTAAACAAAATTGGACATTTTTATATATGTTTATATTATACTGACGGGTTTCCCGACGCGATTAAATCGCGTTTCCCCGAAATTGAAAAACTTAATAACTTTAAAAAATAACCAATAAGATATTTTAATTTGTTTATGAAAAATTTTAAAAATAGACTTCCCAATATGCATAACTAAATTGAAATTCCGATATCTTAATTCTACGAGATTCACTAGACTTAGAATTTCTTGTTTCATATTAAATTTTTTTTTATCCCCAAATATGGGAAATTTTTTTGACTTGTAGGTATAAGTTATTTATTTTTTTTTTTTATTAATGGTTACAAATCTATATTTCTGATTTTACTAGCGTAATATAAGCGGGCGTAGTGGTAAGTGCATTTCCTTCCCTAATTGAAAAATGTTTTTATTTACAAAAAATCTTAAGAAAATAAAAAAGTGACTGGTTCTCCCCTCCGTGACTGATTTTCCCCCATTTTACTATATAATAATATATATATTATTATTTTATATACATTAGTATAAATATCTATAGGTATGTTATATGATACTAGATAACATCTAGTGAGTACTGGTATATAAATATATATATATATATATATTAATAATATATTATAAATATATATATATATTAGTATATATAATATATAGTTATATATATATATTATTATGATATGGAGAGACGCCGTACACTGTGCCCAGCGTACCGAGCACCTAGCTCCATCTACTTCGAGGGATGTTCCACATTGTTCTGTGTTTAGAATTTTTAAATGAGAGAGAAAGAAGTGGGATTTATCCTCCTGAACCTGGTTACAGCTTTTGACAGACACTTGTGGTGGTTGGTTAAGGCTGAATCTGTGTTTGTAGTATTGTGATTGTGGATTTATGGTGAGGCGCATCTGTGGCTTGCCTAATCTCTGGTTTTGGGAGGCGAGATTGAAGTTCTGGTACTATTTCTGGTGTTGTGAAATCAAAAATTTTATTTGATATCTGCATAGTTAATATCGTGGTTTTTCTGTTTGTGTTTGCTTGAATTTGTAATTGGTGTGAAATCAGAATAAAATTTGTTTGTAATATTGGGCTGGTGGAAGAAGGAGGTTGTTTGTTTGAGACTTGAGTTCTGTGGTAGGTAAGGGTTAAGATTGCAATGTGGCAGGTGTTGGGTGTTTGTAATTATGATAAAGAATCATGTGTGCTATAGTAGTCATATTTCTGGTTTATTCATGCAGGTGTTGTTGCTGTGTTGTTGTATTAAGACTGCTGTTATGGATGTCTTAGAGCTTTGTTTTTTGTGTCGTTTAGAGTTCTTGTTATTTTAAGTCCCCAGGAATCGTCTGTTTAAGGATAAGAGTGAGGTTGGAGAGTGTAGTGTTAATCAGGCGAATGTATTTTTTGTGTATAGTGTGGAGGTGTTGGTTTACTGTGATTTGTGAGTCTTTGTCAGCTGAGGTTGTTGAATGTGTTTAGTTTTCTTGTACAGCTGAAATTTGTGTCTGTTGTGTTTGTGAGAGTAAAGATGTATGCCATATGCTACCTGAGATTATTGGAGTTTTGGTTACGTGTATAGCAATGTTGGTTTAGGGTACCTATGTGGTGTGTGATCAAGTTGGCAGTTGGTAAGTAATTAATGTAATGAAGATTTGTTTGGTGAGGGTGTTCATTTTTGCTGTTAGCTGTTTGAATGTGGTTGAATATATTGTGTTAGGTTTGTGCTGTGTTTTTAGTTCTGGGTTAGTACTATTGGTGTTGTCATCGGCAGGTTAATGAAATTGTGCGACACTGTGTTGTAATTTGAGGAAGGCCGTGATTAGATGGTTTTGAATAGTGTTGGGGATAGTATTACTCCTTTACTCCATTTGGTTGCCCAATTTCTGATTTTTGTATGTGTTTGTATTTGTGCTGTTGTCCCTGATAGATAATGAAATCCTTTCGATTTTGTATTTTGTGTGAATGTGGCATTTTTTTTAATTTTTTTTTATTTTTAAGCAACACTGGGTAGAGTCAAATATTTATATTATACAGGGGTAACTTAAAAATTAAAAATAGAAAAAATGGGGTCACTTGATCCAGAATTTTCCCGTTGTTTAATTTAAATAACTTCCTCATATTTTTAATATATAATATAATATTAGTGATATATTATATAAATTATATATATATAGATATATATATAATATATATTATATAATATATATATATAATATATAGTATATATAATATATATATATTAATATAATGTGGCGAAGAGGAAGTTATGCTGGGATCACAACTGTACCCGACAGTGAAGGTACTTTCTCCGCTCTCCTTCTCGTGAGTCAAGGTCGATGAAGATTGAATAATTCGGAGGGCAAGTATAAATAAAGAATAGAATTAAGAACGAAGGTGATGTTCAATAGATGTGGTTTGAATGTCTAGTAAGGACACAGGCAGCCCCAAACTGACAGGCTCAGAGGTATTACGGAGCAGGTTAGGCTATTTTCGTAACGGAGGGAGATTGACTCGGGACTCCGTTGGCCTGCTTACTTGTGTGACTATTCAAAGAGGATTGTGAGTTTCTTTAATTTAAATACGCAATGGTGATATAATTTTCAGGTCTCCCAGAAGGGAAGGTTTACTTAATAATTAATAAAACAAAAGATCTGAATCGTATTATAAGTTCTCGAAGACTAATCAGATATTGTTCTTGAAGATTAATACGATATTTGTTTATAGTAAGAATAATAATAATAATATTTGTCCAAATAGAGAATCAAAATCTAAGGATACTGACAAACGTATATAAAAAGTTTAGTTTACTATAACTTCGCTGCAAGAAATATACATGTGGAGGTTTGTGGTGTGTGACTCAAACAGCCGTTCAGACACTGGAATCAAAGTTATATGAATTTAAATTTATGATTATTTTTATTAGAATAAATACATGAATATTATACTTAAAATCCAATGTATTATGATTATTTACATAAGTTCAACAAGGATCAGATTCAAGAGTGGAAACCAACGATTCCAAATACTTAAATTCGTGCATGCTTGAAGTAAATAAAGGAGGAAATAGATTCTGACTCATTAGACAAATATAACTCTATAGCTTCACACTGAGGATTTGGAAGATTGTATAACAAAAAAGACTGAACTCAATACCAGAAATTGAAACCAAAACTGCAATTAGGACTAAAGTTGAAACCCCGCAATTAAAATTGAAGCGTAACTATACCAACCCGTATTGAAACCCTGTCTTAAAATAAATAATAATGGGGATTACTACAACTTGATACACTTTTCTTCATTTATTAACAGTGATATTTGTACATATAAATTATTAACAGAAAAGTATTCTAAACTCACCCTTTCAATTTCCAAGAGGGGTTTGTTCAATTGATTCAATAGTTTGCTGTGCTATTCTCTGATTATTCAAACTGCAACAATAACGTTCAGAGTACTCTGCTTTTCCGCACATACTATTAATAAAAGTTCTTACAAAATGAATGAAAGTGGAATCCTTATTTATGCCGTACAGACTAACCTGGAATATCGGAGATCTAACTTCCAAAGGACTTCTAAGTCCTTCGAGTATTATGGAATGTTGGTTATTCAATGTTTGGTACAATATCTGTACTCGTAGAACTTTCATACCAAGTGTTTAGGTTACTAATGATTATCATAAAATACAAATAATATAGTCCAAGACTAAAAAGAGAGACATAATTATATACATTATAATTCTCTACAGTTTTTGGGAATGGACTAATCAATAAGATAGATATATTATACAAGTCCAGTCGTCCAACTGAGTCGTATCGTCGCCAACTGGAGATCTAATGAGAATATTCTTTAACTCAAACCGTTACTACGGGTTACTTCAGTTGTCAATGGCACAACTATGCACGAATAACATCTCCCTTATATGCCGCCCCCGCTAATATCTAAACCCCCACCTCAATTTTCCACGTCGTTCATAGAAAGAGGGAGTGAAGAGGCGGCCAAGAGCATAGAACAGCGTGGAGAAGGACAGGACTCTTAAATATAAACTACAATATAAATTTTTTTAACAATTATTATATATATACAAATTTTATAATTTCTGTGCCTTAGGCAGGGACGAAAGACGAGCAGCAGATTCTTTCTCTTCGTTGAACTCCTGCATCAATAGTACAGAAAAGCCTTTTGTCTTTGCTGCTCCGTCATTCCATTCCAGTGAATCTGCTCCATCATCCAGAGCAAGCCTGTACGCAGTACAACCTTAACGCTGGGATCCAGAGCAGACTCATAGTCACTGGATACATTTGAATGACAAGTACACAAAGGATGTTACACGAAGGCACAGACTGGGATTCACTTGGTGGATAATTTGACTGAGAAGGAGGAATATAAGGGCCACTATGTTCCTGTACATTCCTTGAAGGGAAATAGATACTACTTTGGAAATAATTGGATGGGAAGGAAGTTTGTGACGGGACTGGTTGGACATAAGGAGGAACTTCGGGAATAGTTTCTGTGGGATATTCATCATTACCAGTATGAGATCGAGAATGGGAAGGCATCATATAATCTTGATCCATTCGATTAGTGGAATATGAAGGAATGGTCATTAAGGGTCTAGGTCGTCTCTTTTGGCTTATTTGAGGACGATTTACTTGAGAATTGTAAGGGATGGTCCTCACAGTGATCTTATTAATTTTAAACAAATTCCCGACTCTATTCATCAAAGTTTCCAAAAATAGGCGATTGGGGTGTAAGCCATCCAGTAACAACGGGGAATTTAAAGTTAGGGTCTCTTTATTTAGATACTTACTATGTGGGGTGACATTAAGTACTCCACCGCTAGTAAGGCTTTTATGGTGAAAATCAAAGATGTCGGTTCCTCTGACTATGTTTTTCTCCGTCCATTGGTATTTGGTGTCCATAAGTGACTCGAACAGATGGTAGGTCTTGATGGAATGCTCCTGCATCCTTTCTGGTAAGAACACAGGATCGCCCAAGGTATATTGGGCATTAGGGCCCCATTCACGGAGGATACGCTTTTGGTTAAAGGCGTGTAGATCTTGTATAGAAGGCACATATAAATAAACTTTAGCTTGAGCGTTCACCTTCTTCACAGCCTCCGTGATTTTTGTCATGATCCCGGGAATGGTATCCACGGACAGATCAACAGGTTCAAATTTGGTTGCAGTATTTTGGCCCCAATCCTGTATTTCCCTGCGTTTCCAAGCCATCGTTGTTAGGGACCATATGATTACGGTCTTTACGTCTGGAGTCATGAGTAACTGCACCCTGGGTAGACAAGCTGGTATTTTCCGGCCTGAAGCATAATCTGCTTTAATGGAAATACCATGCTTTAAGCGGAGAAATTTCTTCTGATTTTTAAAGAGAGAAACTTCCGAAGAACCCACTGCGAAGCAATAAAGGCATCATGAGTAATTTACTAGTCCTGGTACTCTATTATACCTACAGAGATTTTTACTTCGGCAAAATCCCAAATCACTTCTGAAAAGCACAATATATTCGTCAGTAATCGAGTCATGATAGAATTTTATGATAAAAAATAAAAATGCACAAATATATATTCTATGCTAAGGTATCAATTTCAACAATCAGTCAGGAGGCAAAATGAATCAGAGTAAACTAACTCATTTCCCCTCTTTCCAAATTTTCTCAATAGTTGTAGCAACTTATTAAATAGTAAAACAAGAGAATGCAGCGAGAAGTCTTGTTATTGAAAATAAGAATAAAGGGACAAGGACTAAATTCAATATAGCATTAAAGATTTACGTTTAGAAGAGTTGACAAAATATGTATTCGAGTGTTGTCAAATCACTTGTTTGTAACACGTATTGCGATATGCTCTTCCACAAGTAAGAAGAAAAGGAATCATCATAAATACTTAATTCATTGAAACCCCTACCTCTGCAACCTATGAACTTTACTTAAAATCATGGCATATTATATTTTTGTAAAATAAAACAATTATGAGAAAAGTCTTTTTCCTTATTCTTTTATGTTTAATTTTAACCATAAATTACTCTCTCACTGGGTCCTATGATTTATAAGATGAAGATTCCGCACATCCAGCTATAGGCATCTGATTGGACAATGGGAATTCTCTCATCAGGAAACGGAAAATCTGTAAATAGGTTACGCTCCGCACTTCCCAGACCTGTCGAACAACAGCTCATTGAGAGCGAGGAACCGGTATACTATATATGTAAGCAATGGTACATATTATACACACAATCCTATCATAGTCATAATATATATATATATATAATATATATAATATAGGTATATATATGATCTAATATATATACTATAATTATATTATATATATAATATATTATATATATATATACTATAATATATATATATATATATATATACATTATTATA
>JABUQX010045859.1:10000-12500 GCA_015478945.1 Trachelipus rathkii
ATAATATATATATAATATATATTATATATATATATATATATAATATATATATATTATAATATATATATATATATATATATATATATATATATATCATATTATATATATAATATATATATATATAATATATATATATATATGTTCCAAGGGATTAGAGGAGAGCAGTAATAGTATCCTTGTATAAGGGTAAAGGGGATAAGGGTACGCTGTAGGAATTATAGAAGAATTAGTTTATTGAGTGTAATGGGGAAGGTATATTCTGGTTTTTTGGTTGAAAAAGTGCGACGAGTGACTGAAGAACTGATTGGTGAAGAACAAGGTGCGTTTAGAAGTGGTAGAGGATGTGTGGGTCAAATCTTTACATTGAAACAAATAATCGAGTAAAAATGAGAGAGAAGTAAGATAAATTGTTTTAGGTTTATCGGATTTTGCAACAGGCGTATGATAGGATTAATAGGGAAGCTTTATGGCAGGTATTAGTGATATATGTTGTTGGTGGTAGTCTTCTGAATGGAATCAAAAGTATGTATGACGATACTGAAAGCAGTGTTAAGAATAAATGGAGTTGAAAGTGATTGGTTTAATATTAACAGCGGAGAGAGGCAGGGATGTGTTATGTCTCCTCGGTTATTCAACTTGTATATGGGATTTGGTTATGAAAGAATTAGAGGTGGGGGTGGCAGGGAAAGGTGTAAGAATGATGGAGAATTTAAGAGCGTGGAGGGTACCCTACCTATTATATGCGGATGATTTGGTTTTGTGTGGCGAATCTGAAGAGAGTTTGAGAGGATTGGTAAGAGGGATTTGGCAGGGTGTGTAAAAGGAGGGGTTTGAAAGTAAACGTAGATAAGAGTAAGGTTATGATTGTTAGTTAGGACGATCCTCGGTGTGAAGTTATGTTGGATGGTGAGAAACTGGAACAAGTGTACGTTTAAATATTTAGGATACATGTTGGGTGAAAAGGGAACGGATGATGCAGAATGTAGTAGGAAAGCTGTGAATGGTAGAAATGTGGCTGGTGCAATTAAATTGTTGGAGGATGTAAGAGGACTGAGTCTTGAGTGCGCTAGTCTTACATGAAGGTATGTTGCTACCTGTGTTAATGTATAGTAGTGAAACTATGGCCTGGAATAAGAGGTATAAATATAAAGCACAATCTGTTCAGATGGACAATCTTGGGGGGGTGTTAGGTGTGAGAAGAATTGATAAAATGAGGAATGAACGTATTAGGGAGTTGTTTGGTGTGAAGAAAGGTTCAAATGAGAGAATAAATGAAAAACATTGAGATGGTTTTGTCATGTGGAAAGGATTTATGATTGTCGGTTGGTTAAGCGGATATATAGTGGTGAGTGTGCTGGGAATCGACTGGCTGGGAGACCGAAGAAAAAGTGGTTTGAGTCAGTAAAGGAATGCCTGAAGGAAAAGAATGTGAGTTTATCAGAGGCAAGAAGAAAGATGCATAATAGGAGTGAATGGCGGGGTTTTGTGAGGGGGTATGGTTGTGGCTCACCTGGACCAACGGATGAATCGAACATTGACGAGTTACCATAGTGAGGGTCAATCGCAGTTCCATGAAGCCTTAGGGTGGATTTTTTTGACTGCGACGCGTTCTCACTGAAAGGTATAAAGGGGGCGGTAAGGCTGCGTTTTATTTTCGACTTGCGTCATATTCTTTTACTACTTTTCCGTTTCCGGTGCATGTTACGCACTTTACCCCCAATCTTAATGGGGAAAGATGCTGGGTGATATATATATATATAATAGTATAATATTATATATATATATATATATATATATATATATATATATATATATATTATATATAATTATATATAATATATATAGATATATAATATGCTCTTTTTCATTATTCCTCTATTGAATTTAATTTAAACGCATTCGACACAAAAAAATTTAAACTTTTTTGAACGACATATAATTACGAATATATATATAATATATATATTATAATATATAAATATATATAATATATATAATATATATATATATAATAATATATATATATAATATATATATATATATATAATAATACTATATATATAATTTTAATCTAACCATAGAAGTGTTGTTGCAGCGTTTAAAAATAGTAAGAGTGTTGCAAATTTGTTTGTTAAAGGAATGGAATGTAGATTTAAGAATTAAGACCCATGATCGTGTTAGCACCAGGTATACGACCTCCGGTCGCGGTAGCGCTAGGTATACGCCTTACAATCGCGATAGAGCTAGGGAGTCAAGGCTATGATGAGTCTTGTTCTAAGTACGGTTAGATTAAGAAGGTGTGAAGCTAATAATACATAGGTGTTCTTTCTCATATATTACTTCTTCCCTAATTTTAATTTAAATTTAAACAAAAGTGCTCGAACTTCTCCAAATCATTCGAAATTCCTCATAATTAAAACGAATACCTGGATAATTAAAATGATCCAATACAGAAACTAACAGAATTTGTTAGATGACGATACTGGTTATCAGTACTAAA
>JABUQX010045859.1:17500-20000 GCA_015478945.1 Trachelipus rathkii
TACGATGGAAAAATTCTTTTCATAAGTTACAATGCATTTTACTTTTTTAGAGAGAGAGAGAGAGAGAGAGAGAGAGAGAGAGAGAGAGAGAGAGAGAGAGAGAGAGAGAGAGAGATAGATATAGAGAGAGAGAGCAAGGTGAGAGAGAGGGAGAGAGAGAGAGAGAGAGAGAGAGAGAGAGAGAGAGAGAGAGAGAGAGAGAGAGAGAGAGAGAGAGAGAGAGAGAGACAGAGAGAATAGCAATCAAAATCATAGATTATATGTGCTTACAAATTTCCCTAGAAACAAAATATTTTCACTAATTAGGCATACAGAGTGCTAAAATAACAAAAGTTACATTATTCAGTACTATATTACCATAACAAAACAATAATAAAACATATATTTGCAATTATCATTAATGGATCCAAATAAATCAATAAAAAAATGTAAGCATATTTTGTTTGAATTTAGTTAGAGAAAATGCAATATGTTTTATAGGCGACTACACACTATATATATATATATACATGTGCGGACGTGTTTCTACTTAGCTCCGTTTGACAAGCTAAAAGTACCTTTTTTTGTTGATATTGGTGTAGACTTCGCATTATTGCTAAAAGTTTCCTAGCATTAGAGATCTCCTTTATTACTGTTTGGTTTATGATGACTATTGAATATATATGAGGAAGCCTATGATAATGATGTTCGTAGCTACTTCAATGTCGAAAGTGAACCTAAATTAAATTATGTGATATGATCCGACGAATGGAAAAATTTGGATGACTCCTAAGGTAACTAACCTTTCGTAGAAAGTCTGCTAGTCGGCCAAAACTGATGAAAATTTATTAGTGTTGGTGATTAATATAAAGGTTTTGTGCATGATTCTGTGACTCAACGTTATATCTGCAATAATTCTCAATTTGTATATGAAGTAATTATCTACTTAGAAACAGTACAAATACAGGAGACAGGTAAAGAAGAAAGAACAGAGTAATCACTCAATTAGGAGGAAAGCGTGAATAAAGGGAACGAAATATAAAGAAACTCTTACAAAACAAAAAAGAAAAAATTAAGAAAGCAAAACTTTGATAAGAATTGATAATTTATTCAAGCTCACTTAAAACTAGGTTAAAAATATTCGTCAGTCGAGACCATTTGGGAGGAGTTAAGTGCCGGTGTTGTAAATTTGTGGAAAGGTTTTATGTTCTTACAAAAAGTTTTATGTTTTTTTATAATATAAAGTGTATAAATTGCTGTCGAATAACGGAAAGGTTTTAAAAATTTGAAATTGGTTTTGTAATCTCGGAGATAGTGTATCTATTTTTTAACAAATATTTAAATTTCTTAGTATATGTGGGGGATTTTAAAGAATTTTAAATAATTAAATAAAGTTTTTAATAAATAAATTGAGTAGTGTATGTATTTTTTAACAAACATTTAAATTTTTTAGTATATGTGGGGATTTTAAAGAATTTTAAATAAGTAATTTAGGATTTAATAGATAAATAAGATATATTGACAAATAACATGTTAACAAGTAATATTAAATATTCATATGTCTTATGTTAATTTTTAGGTGTTGGGAAGCACTAGGGGGTCCCACAGCACAGCCTGAGCTTGAAAGATTAGTGTAGGGAGAAGGGAAAAGATGGGGAGGAGGGAGGTAATTAGAGTGGGATGTATGAACGAGAGGGGTAAACGAGGATTTGAAGAAGGAGGAAGTGGGGTTAATGTTTGAAGAAAGTAGGTTGGATGTGTTAGGGATAACTGAAACTAAGTTGAAGGGAAAGAGGGAGGTGGACTTTGGAAAATACAAGGGGGTGATATCAGGGGTGAATGAGAGAGTGAGGGCGAGGGAAGGGGTGGGAATAGTTATGAGGAAAGAGGTGTGGGATAAGGTAAGGGTGTGTAGTCAGGTGAGTTCCAGGATAATGTGGGTGAAAGTGAAATTTGGGGGGGAAATGTGGGTTTTTGTATGCGCATATGCACCAGTGAATGGAGCGAGGGAGGAGGAGAGAGAAAGATTCTGGAGTGAGTTGAGTGAGTGTTGGGAAAGTTTTGGGGCAAATGATAAAATTTGTCTATTGGGAGATTTGAATGAAGCAGGGGTGGGAAGAATAATAGACTATTTGTAGGGAGAGGAATGTTAATGGAGAAAGCCTGTTAGAGAGTTGTGTGTCGAAAGAAGAATGATAGTGGGGAATACTTGGTTCAAAAAAAGAAACTCATGGGAGTGACATATGGAAGAGTGAGATAACGGGGGAGGGCGGTACTGATTGAGTGGAAAATGGGAAGGATAGAGCATCGTTAGACGTAAAATGTATTTAGAGGGGCGGGGAGGGGGATATTGGATCACTATTTGGTGGTTGCTAGGTTAAGAAGTGGAGTGAGAAAGCATTTGCTTATATTAGGGAGAAAAGAGGAGAGTAGAAGATAGCAGAAAACGGAGATAGGCAAAGAGGGAGTTTAGAGAGGTATGGAGTGATAGTGAGAGACGGGAGAGGGTCAGTGTGAATGA
>JABUQX010045860.1:0-2500 GCA_015478945.1 Trachelipus rathkii
ACTTAGCATCGTTTGCACACTCAGTAATAAAACCTTTATATTTTAAAGATAAAAGGCCATTATATTATTATTATTATTATTATTATTATTAATTATATTATTAAATTTAATTATTATTTATTATTATTTTATTATTATTGATATTATTAATTTATTATTATATTATTATTAATCTATATTATTATATTATTAATTATTATTATTATATTATTATGTATATTATTATTATTATTCATTATTTATTAATTATTAATTATATTTTTTTTTCTATTATTTTTATATATCCAATTATGTTTTTATTTTTCAAAATTAATATCATTATTATTATTATTATTATTATATTATTATTATTATTATATTATTATTATTATTATTATTATTATTATTATTATTATTAATTATTAATTATTATTATTATTATTATTATTATTTTTTTATTTTTTAAAATTAAATTAGTTTGTAGTAGTAGTAGTAGTAGTAGTAGTAGTAGTAGTAGTAGTAGTAGTAGTAGTAGTAGTAGTAGTAGTAGTAGTAGTAGTAGTAGTAGTAGTAATAGTAGTAGTAGTGGTAGTTAACAGTAGTCTCAGCACCAATAGACATAGTATGAGTAAAGTGTTATTAATAGTAGCAAATGTTAAGGTTCATTTACCTGATAATTTTAATCGATACAATTTGGCAGATGTTTTTTTCTCTCTTTTCTACAATTTCCTTCTTTAATTATATATTAATTATTTGCTCTTATATTTTAAGAGTATTTGTGTTGTTATTTTGTTTAGCAGTTTGCCATTTTTGTTTTTTTGAGACAGATCGAACAATGCCTCTTATCATTATTACTTTCATTAAATAAACGGTTTAAGCATGTTCCAAATTACTTCCCGGTTCGTTACATAACTTTTTTTAATAGCCGACGATGCTTTGAATATTTGTTTCCTTATTATAGGTTTAGATATTTTTTGGAGATGACTTGTTTTCATTAGTGGTTTTCAATTTTTTTTTTAATAATTTTATTTATTAGTTTGTATATATTATTATATTTATGACATGAGTAACTTCAAAAATTTTGATGAATCTTCATTTCTTCTTTAGAGCCATTTTGTTTCTGTGATTCATCACTGCGGAAAATTTTCAATGGGAAAAAGGTCTGCTGGTTAAGCCATTTATTGAAACTAAGAAGGAATAAAAGTAATATTTGACATGAACAATTTCTAATATTTAAGTATCTAATTCTGTCTACTGATATTTAAGTATCTAATTCTATTTACTGAAATTTAAGTATCTAAATCTGTCAACTGATATTTAGGTATCTAAATCTGATATTAAGTATCTAATTCTGTCTACTAATATTTAAGTATCTAATTCTGTCTATTGATATTTAAGTATCTAATTCTGTTTACTGATATTTAAGTATCTAAATCTGTCAACTGATATTTAAGTATCTAAATCTGATATTAAGTATCTAATTCTGTCTACTGATATTTAAGTATCTAATTCTGTCTACTGATATTTAAGTATCTAATTCTGTTTACTGATATTTAAGTATCTAAATCTGTCAACTGATATTTAAGTATCTAAATCTGATATTAAGTATCTAATTTTGTCTACTGATATTTAAGTATCTAATTCTGTCTACTGATATTTAAGTATCTAATTCTGTTTACTGATATTTAAGTATCTAAATCTGTCAATGATATTTAGGTATCTAAATCTAATATTAAGTATCTAATTCTGTTTATTGATATTTAAGTATCTAATTCAGTCTACTGATATTTAAGTATCTAATTCTGTTTACTGATATTTAAGTATCTAAATCTGTCAATGATATTTAGGTATCTAAATCTGATATTAAGTATCTAATTCTGTTTATTGATATTTAAGTATCTAATTCAGTCTACTGATATTTAAGTATCTAATTCTGTTTACTGATATTTAAGTATCTAAATCTGTCAACTGATATTTAGGTATCTAAATCCAATATTAAGTATCTAATTCTGTCTACTAATACAGTGGTCTCCAAAGTGGGGTACGCGTACCCCGGGGGGTACGCAGAGTGATACTTGGGGGTACGTCCAAAGGAGTAGCCCTCACGGGGATTGGAGCGCTGTGCGAGTTGTGGAGGGGGTGGATGATTGGTGATGAGTTGTGGATGTGTTACTGAGTGTGTGAGTTGTGAAGTTTATCTGTGGGTAGAGTAGAGTGATTAGTGGAGGTGAGGGTGATGTGGTAGTGTTTGATGGATTTCTGATTGTGTCGTGTGGTTTCAGGTTGGGTGGGGACTGTGTAGTGGTTGTGTTGTATTAGTTTGTATGGGAGGGAGAGTTGGTATGGTGGTTATAGTATGAGGGGTGGTATATAGGATGTATAATATATATTATATATATATAATTATTATATATATATATTATATATAATATATTATATTAATATATATGATATATATTATATATATATATTATATATACTCGTAGCAATTTAATGTATCACCCCGTAATATTATTTAAAC
>JABUQX010045860.1:12500-20000 GCA_015478945.1 Trachelipus rathkii
TGCTAACCGCGGCACGAGTGTGGTTTTGTTTTATTACCCTCTGATAACGAGCTTTGAGTTTTGGAGAAAGTTCTTCATACTTGTAGGTGGTTGTAAAATTTGAGCACGACTCCACGTGGACTGTGGGAACTTCGCTCTGATTGGCTAAGGTGCTGAAAGGAGGACCAATCACAGTGTTCGTATGTGCAGATGTGATTTCTGATATTCCTGCACCTTCAGTAGTCTTATTTTCTTTGTCATTTGGATCATCATTACTTATATCATTTGTTAAGAGATATTCCTCCAAGGGATTTTTCTTTTTTGTTAATAATTTGAAAGAAACTTTGTAACTAGTTAATAAATTTAGACTTCTAATTTCCCGAATATTGAAGTTTTTATCATCATTTGTTCTTTTATATTTATTGATGAGCTCACGGCAGTTGGTTTCTATATTAATATTTTTATTTGTGAGGAGATAGCCGTACTTCTTGAAAACTTTTGTTAAGCAGACTAACAGGCGATTGGATTCATCATAATTTCTTTCGGTAGGTGATAAGAGTGAACTATAAAAGGCAATCGGAAGGTGGTCTGTGCCATCAGCGGATAAAATAACAGCAGCTGTAGATACATTTGTGGTATGTATGATAATTTTGTAATTTGAAGAGGTACCGGGATAAGTGAGTACAGAGGCATTTTCAACAGCATTTTTAATATTTTTGAAAGCTTTATCTGCAGTTGAATTCCAGCAGATGCGGCGATTTGAGTAAGGTTTTCCTTTCAAGAATAGATTTAGGGGCGCAGTTATTTCAGAATATAATGGAACGCTGCTTCGATAGAAACTCACTCGCCCGAGGAAAGATCTTAATTCTTTGATGGTTCGAGGCTTTGAGGTGCTTAAAATATCCCCAATTTTATCATGATTAGGTCTGATGCCGCTTTCACTTACAGTATAACCCAAATAATTAATCTCGCTCTGGGCTACTTGGCATTTTGTGGGATTTAAACTTATGTGCAGATAACTGAACCTCTTCAACACCTTCTCCAGGAGGATTTTGTGCTCTTCTTCGGTTTTGGTATGAATCAAAACGTCATCCATATAGGCCTGAGTATTTGGTAGGCCTTGCAGGACTGTATCAATGTAAGATTGAAAGATAAAGGGAGACGACACATAACCCATGGGAAGATTACGGTAGGTAAATGATCCTATGTTGGAAGTGATGGTAAAGTACTTTTGTGAGTCTGGCGCTAATGGCACTGCGTAAAATGCCTGCGTCACGTCAAGTTTGGTGAATAGACGGCTCCCCTGCAGGTTTGATATTGCATCTTGCAGGTGCGGAAGTCCATAGACTCCTATCTCGGCTCTTTTGTTCAATTCTGAAATCGGAGATTATTCTGACTCGATTTTCGCTTTTCTGAAGGACACTCATGGGGAAAGACCAAGGAGAATGGCTGCGGCGGAGGACTCCTGTAGCTACGAGGTTGTCCAGTTTTGTTTGAGCATAAAGTTTATGGGGGACCCTCCTTGGCTTGAGAGAGATGGGCGGTCCCTTTATATCTATTTTATAAGGAAAATTGTTGGCTAGTTCTATCAATACTCTCTCTGGAATATAGGCGGCTTCTTCGTCCGTAGTTATTTGACCGTCCTCAGCTATTGATGCTGTGCTCATTCTCTTATTTTTATTTTTATACTTATCAAAAATTTCGTTCCACCTTTTTTCTTGTTTCAATTTGATGTGGTGGTTTTCGGGGAGATAAGGGTTTACAAATACCTCAGAATATTTCGATAATAACTCATTAAAATTTAAAGAACTAGAAGGTACATGCACAGGGGGAGGAGAGAGAGAGAGATTTGAAGAAGAAGAAATAGGAACATCATTAATATTAAAATTCACATTTCTACTCAATTTTATGGTCTTATTTGTAATTTGATCTAATAATAAATCTTCTTTAAAATTAATGCCCATCTCAAAACTTTTTAAAAAGTCTAATCCTAAAATATTGGTGCTTACATTAGCGATATAAAAAGTAACAATATATCTACGCCCCAATCCCAGATCGATTTCAATATCTTTAATACCATAGATTGCAATTTTTGTATTGTTAGCAGCAAGCATATAGCCTACCGGCGCTTTTTGATGGTCATTTGCAGCGCATTGTAAGAGGCTGAAGACAGAGCCGCAATCTACCAAATAATCGATCTTATTTAATGTGTCATAGACTATATACAAGGTCAAATTGTCAATCCTGCAAACCCTCTTGTCTCCCTCAACAGCGGCTGTAACTATCTCACTGCTTAAGCAGCGCTCGTCATCAGCACTTAAATCAGTTGGGTCTGACTGCAGGGTATTTGCTACATTGCTTCCATCTTCCCTTGTATTATCTATAACACCCCCCCCATTTAATAAATTTGAGTTAAAAAGGACGTATCCCACATGCAAGGGACTTACAGCAGTAATAAAAAGGTTATTTTGTACATTACCAACATTGCTTGAGACATTTGTTTCGAGACCTGTGTTGAGGTCAGTATTATTTAATATAATATCATTATTTGTTGATATATTTTTGTTTTGAGGACTACTACTACTTTTCATATTTAAATTTTTAGAGTTCTTTAAACTAGAAGGAGCATGCATTCCTTGTACATTTGTGTGAATTGAAGAGGGTTCATTTTTTATTTATTTGTTCATTTTTTTCATTTTTATTGTTACTTTTAATGGAATTTATATTTTCAGTTTGGATAGTGCTGGTAGTTGTATCTATATTTTGATCAATTTCTGGATCAATATTGTTCATATTGTTTGTAATAATAATTTTATTTTCATGGTCATTATTATTATTATTATTATTATTATTATTATTATTATTATTATTATTATTATTATTATTATTATTATTAATATTAGTATTAGTAGTAGTAGTAGTAGTAGTAGTAGTATTTTTATCACTATCATTTTTAAGGCTAATAGAGTTATTATGATTGATATAATTTTTATTTATTTCTTCAGCACTATTATTTAATAAGTTTATTTCATTAATCACAGCACTGTTTGTAATAGGGTCACTTATTATTTGAATGGTATTGTTAAATCTCACTTTCCTATTGTGAGTATGATTTTCACGGCTGCTGGTAGATGGTAATGGTCGCAGCCTTGTTAGCAGTTTTCCGACGATGATGGGACATTTTTCTGATTATTACCATATATTAATGGATACATAGGACATTCATTGCTTTCACAGCGGTATGCTTTGAAGAGATAGCGAGCATGATAGAAGCATAATTGATTGACCGCGTTATTAAAGGCTTTACTGTACCCATTTGTATCTGTTTCTGAATAACGCGACCTACTTTTATCGCGTGTCCGGTTTCCTTTTTCAGCTGTGTCTGCTTGGTTTTTAACGAACAGCTGAAAGGAGTGAGCGAGCTCATTCACTGTTTTGGTGAGTTCAGCCAGCTGGTGGGCCACTTGACCTTCACCGCGGTTCTCAGTTTCATGTTTGCGCTCTGGGTTGCGCGCGCTGGGAAGTAGGTAGGCGGAGTCTGTTCTGTTACGCACAGAATTCACAGAACTCCAAGTCTGTTCTTCGTTTGGTTGATGATAATTTCTTCCTTTTCGAACAAAATTCTTATAAAGATCGTCCGAAACTTTGACCATTCTTACAAGGTCATTTTCTTCCGCTAATGAATAGACTGACATTTGAATGTTTTGGGGCATCTGCTCTAAAAAGAGGTCTATCGCAAATTTGGGGTTGTGTTCTACCAGCACATCGAAGCTCTTATTCCCCAATACCCCCTTGACACGATGGAGATATTCACTGGGCAATTCATCGGGTCTCATGCCTTGTTTAAAGACATCTCGGATTCTGTTCCTCAAGGCGGGGAGGTAAACTTCTTCGATGTTTTGTAATAGCAGACGATAAGCGTTGTTTTGAAGAGGAAAAGTGATTTTGGAGACCAAATTTGTGGGCAAGATTGGGGCCAACAAGCGAACACGTTCGTGGGTATCTTCTATGTGATTTAATTTGAAGATCGCTGTGGTAGCACTTAACCAATTTATAACATCGTAGGGGTCAAAGGTTGGTAATTGACTTGATGTTAATTGACTACCAGTTCTTATCGGTGATTCGGCATCATGACGCCGCGTCCTTTCCTTTTGGCGCGAAGATGGTGGCGTCGCTTCCATCTCAGTTTCTGAGCGAGAACCAGATGGCGTTCCCTCATCAAGAGAGGGGGAAAGGCGTTGGGGAGAGGGAGTTTGGTCCTTCCCTCTTTTTGTGGACTTCTTTGTTTGAGTCCTAAGAGTCAACTTCTTAGTCGATACCATTTTCTATGGTCTTGTTGTTACCGACTGAGTTTTGAGTCAAATGTTTGGCGTGTTGATTTTAGGCCTACTCGCGAACTTGAATTTGAATTTTCGCTTTCGAAGTAATAACGACTTTCTTTCCTTATTTAATGAGGTTAATAAGGAGCTTTTTCTTCACGTTATTAATTTTGACTCAAATAGTTTATTCACTTTATCTAACTATCAATATTTTAAGCACAAAACTGACGAGAAAGTACCGGATTTTTTTTTTTTTTTTTTTTTTTTTTTTTTTTTTTTTTTTTTTTTTTTTTTTTTTTTTTTTTGTTTTCTCCTTTTTGTCGTCTCGGCCGAAATCACTTCGACAGTCATAGCAAGGGGGGATAATTAGAGCACTTTCCTCGTAGTTGGTTTATTTGTGATAGTTAGATAACAATACAAGGATGATTTTCATTAAACAATTGGACAAGTAATGGATGGGCATATATCAACGTTAGCACTATTATGAATTACACAGACTAACTAATAAGATAATGCACTAATTCCCTATCCTAAATAGACCTGCCGGCCTTTGGTTAAATCTAACAATTTATGTAGGGCACCCTTTCGCTATGAGGTTCACTACAAGACTCCCGGGCATGATTCGGTGGCGTCCCTTCAGGACCCAAGCACCAATCATAACCCTCGTCTGGTTGGCATTCTTTTCCTCCGCGGAGGAAAAGAGGCACCAACACTTGACTTTCAAATAATGTACAGAGTGTAAGTATGAAGTAGACCACCATTTATGCAAAGTGATATGCCTGAGGCTTGCAATAGCCTCTTACAGAGATGCATACACTCTAAGACACTGCATGCTATTGTCTTACAAGGATTCCCTATCGTAATTTCACCCTATATATATATATATATATATATATATATATATATATATATATATAATATAAATTTATATATTTATATTTAGATATAGATTTTTATATATCATTTGAATATATTATATATACTATATATATATATATATATATATATATATATATATATCGGCATCTGGTGCCTTTATTTGGTGTTTTGGTGTTTTCAACGAAATATTTCAAAATAAAAAATATTAAAAAAAAATATTGATTATAATATTATTTCCTTTAAAATATAATATAATTTTGTTTTGTAAACTTATTTTCTTAAAATTATATTCAAATATTCCCTTAATATACACACGAACACACACACACACACCTACACACACATACACTATATATATATATATATATATATATATATATATATATATATATAGTATATATATATATATATATATATATATATATATATATATATATATATATATATATATATATATATATATATATGTATATATATATATATATATATTTATTCTATATATATAAATATATATATTAATATATATATATATATATATATATATATATATATATATATATATATATATATATATATATATATATATATATATATATATATATATATATATATATATATATAAAATATTGTGTTTCCTTTAGACACTGGTAAACAATGGTCAGTTCGAATTCATAAACGGTGGATGGTGTATGCATGACGAAGCGGCCACTCATTATAATTCCATCATCGATCAAATGACAGTTGGACTAGTGTAAGTTATGAAAAATATATTTGCCATTTAATATTCAAAATGTTTTTTTTTTATTTTAAATTGATTTTACACTTTTGAGTTTGTTAAATTTATCTGAGTATATTGGTAAATGCAAATTAAATTAAAAAGTTTTATTTCTAAATAGGAGACTAAATGAAACGTTTGGTCCTTCAGCTTTCCCAAGAATCGCTTGGCAGATAGATCCTTTTGGTCATTCAAGAGAGCAGGTAATATTAGGTTAAATGTTATTAATATCTCAACAGAGTTCCTTATTATTTTCAATTATTATTAAAATATTGCATATTTTATTCATAAATTTGTCATATAGGAACGAATCTTCTTTATTACCACCTGAAGATATGTTTCTTTAACACTTTTTTTCACAAATATCTATGCAGTCTTTTTTTTAATATTCAGATCTCTGTTTTCTTTTTCTAATTTCCCTCCACGTTATGACCATAAGTCCTTGAAACATCTTGATCTTTTTTAATAGCAGCTTGATTAAGCTCACAACATATAATGTTTGCTGATATCCTAATATTACTTTCCCGTTTCTAGCTTTCCATCAGACTTGATTCCTAATAACATATTTGTATACGAACTAATATTTTCATTAAATTAGTAAATGGTAATTGGATGCTTTTTCCAAATTATTTTGTTCCTCTTTTTTCAATCAAAGAATGCTTTACTTTCATACAACACAACACAGTGGAAATATATTTTCATAAACTTGAGAACTTTGTCTCACTTCTCTTCCGATAAAACGGAAACCAGATATTTGAGAATTTTTAATATTATTAATTCTATTATTATTTATTAAGCTCTGCTTCTATATTAAAGATTTCATCAGTGAGCTTTTCTCCATGTCTTTCTTACTCTAATATAATTAATTTTTATTATTTGCATATAATTCAATTAGCCAGTCATTCATTTCCTCTATTAAAATGCCTTCGTCAGCTAATGTTATTGATTTAAATAATTATAAATCTTATAGGCAAGTCTTGCCGCTCAAATGGGAATGGACGGTCTCTTTTTTGGTAGACTCGATTACGCCGACAAAGACAACAGGTGGGCCAATAAAGAAATGGAATTAGTTTGGAAAGGAAGTCAATCATTAGGTATATATTATTACACCCTATTAACGAAACTCTAAAACATTCCGATGATATAAAAATATAACTATAATTTACCGTAACAATACATAGTAAAAAAAAATATTCGATTTTACTCTATAATTGATAATGATAAACAAATTTAATAGTTATTATAATTTCTTAAAACCATTCTTAATAAAATAACAATTAATAAACTTTAAACTTTTAGGGGATGAGTCTTGGATATTTACTGGGGCTCTTCCAAATATGTATTTTGCTCCTAGTGGATTTTGTTTTGATATCTTTTGTGGTGATGATCCCATTATGGATGATCCAAGACTAGAGGATTATAATAAAGATCAGAAGGTAGTGATATATATATATATATATATATATATATATATATATATATATATATATATATATATATATATATATATATATATATATATATATATATATATATATATATATATAT
>JABUQX010045861.1:0-12299 GCA_015478945.1 Trachelipus rathkii
CACGAGCATAGCCCATTTCAAGGAGGGGAACTTCTCTAGGTAATTCACGACCTCACGGGCATAGCCCTATTGAAGGAGGGAAACTTCTCTAAGGTAATTCTTACCTTACGGCATAGCCCTATTCAAGAGGGGAACTTCTCTAGGTAATTCACACCTCATCGGGCATAGCCCTATTCAAGGAGGAACTTCTCTAAGGGTAATTAATCACAACACCTCACGCGCATAGCCTATTCAAGGAGGAAAGGGAACTTCTCTAGGTTAATTTCCACACCTATGGCAATAGCCCTATTCAAAGAATGGTGGGACTTCTTAGGTAATTAAACTCACGGGCATAGCCCTAATTCAGGAGGGGAACTTTCTCTTAGGGTAATTCACACATCACGGGATAGCCTGATTCAAGGAGGGAATTCTCAGGTAGTTTCAACTCACGGGCATATCCTATTCAAGGAGGGGAACTATCTCTACGTAGCGTAGAATGTGAGATATCTAACTGACTCACGCCGTGCGATGACTAATACGGGCATAGCCCTATTCAAGGAGGGGAACTTCTCTATTTAATTCACACCTCACGGGCATAGCCCTATCAAGGAGGGGAACTTCTCTCTAGGTAATTCACACACCACGGGCATAGCCCTATTCAAGAGGGGAACTTCTCTAGGTAATTCACACCTCACGGGGCATAGCCCTATTCAAGGAAGGGAACTTCTCCTAGGTAATTCACACCTCCCGGGCATAGGCCCTATTCAAGGAGGGGAATTCTCTAGGTAATTCACACCTCACGGGCATAGCCTATTCCAGGAGGGAACTTCTCTACGGTATTCACGACCTCTTGGGCATAGGCCTATTCAAAGGAGGGGAACTTCTCTAGGGAATTCACACCTATAACGGCATAGCCCTATTCAAGGAGGGGAAACTTTCTCTAGGGAAATCCACCTCACGGGCATAGCCCTTTTCAAAGAGGGGAACTTCTCTAGGTAATTCACACCTCACGGGCATAGCCCTTTCAGGAGGGGAACTTCTCTGGTAATCACACTCACGGGCATAGCCCTTTCAAGAAGGGGAACTTCTCTTAGGGAATTCACACCTCACGGGCATAGCCCTATTCAAGGAGGGGAACTTCTCTAGGTAATTCACACCTCACCGGGCAATAGCCCTATTCAAGGAGGGGAACTTCTCTGTTTAATTCACACCTCACGGGGCATAGCCCTATTCAAGGAGCGGAACTTCTCTAGGTAATTCACACTCACGTTCATAGCCCTATTCAAGGAGGGGAACTTGCTCTAGGTAATTCACACCTCACGGGCATAGCCCTATCTCAAGGAGGGGAAACTTCTCTAGGTAATTCACACGTCACGGGCATAGGCCCTATTCAAGGAGGGGAATTCTCTAGGTAATACCACCACTCATGGGCATAGCCCTATTCAAGGAGGGGAATTCTCTAGTAATTCACACCTCACGGGCATAGCCCTATTCAAGGAGGGGACTTCTCTAGGTAATTCAAATCACGGGCTAGCCTATTCAAGGAGGGAAACTTCCCTCTTAAGGTAATTCACACCTCACGGGCTAGCCCTTTTCAAGGAGGGGATACTTCTCTAGGTAATTCACACCTCACGGGCAATAGCCCTATTCAAGGAGGGAACTTTCTCTAGGAATTCACACCTCAAAGGCATAGCCTTATTCAAGGAGGGGAAATTCTCTCTAGGTAATTCACACCTTACGGGCATAAGCCCTATTCAAGGAGGGGAACTTCTCTAGGTCAATTCACACCTCACAAGCATAGCCCTATTCAAGGTAGGGAACTTCTCTAGGTAATTCAACACCTCACGGGCAATAGCCCTATTCAAAGGAAGGGGAACTTCTCTAGGGAATTCACACTCACGGGCAATAGCCCTAATTCATGGAGGGGAAAAACTTCTCTATGGTAATTCACACCTCACAGGGCAATAGCCCTATCAAGGAGGGGAACCTCTCTAGGTATTTCACACCTCACGGGCATAGCCTATTCAAGGAGGGGAACTTCTCTAGGTAATTCACACCTCACGGAAATCGGGCATAGCCTTTTCAAGGAGGGGAACTTCTCTAGTAATTCACACACCTACCGGGCATAGCCCTATTCAAAGGAAGGGGAACTTTTCTTGGTAATTCACACCTCAAGGGCATAGCCCGATTCAAGGAGGGGAACTTCTCAAGGTAATTCACCCTCACCGGGCAAATAGCCATTCAAGACGTGAACTTCTCTAGGTAAATATCACACCTCACGGGCATAGCCTATTCAAGGAGGGGAACTTCTCCTCAGGTAATTCACATCTCACCGGGCATAGCCCTATTAAAGGAGGGGACTTCTCCTAATTAATTCACACCTACGGCATAGCCCTATTCAGGAGGGGAACTTCTCTAGGTACTTCACACCTCAACGGGGCATAGCGCCTTTCAAAGGAAAGGGGAACTTACTCTAGTGTAATTCACACCTCACGTGCATAGCCTATTCAAGGAGGGGAAACTTCTCTAGTAATTCACACCTCACGGGAATAGCCCTATTCAAGGACGGGAATTTCTCTAGGTAATTCAGCACACCTCACAAGGCATAGCCTTTCAAGGCAGGGGGAACTTACTCTAAGGTAATATCACCATGCCACGGGCATAGCCCTATTCAAGGAGGGCGAACTCTCTCTAGTAATTCCACACCTCAACGGGCATCAGCTTTTAATCTCAAAGGAGGGGAACTTCATCTAGGTAATTCCACCTCACAGGCATAGCCCACTTTTCAAAAGAAGAGGAACTTCTCTATGTAAGTCACACCTCACGAGGCATAGCCCTATTCAAGGAGGTGAACTTCTCTAGTAATTCACACCTTCACGGGCTAGCCTATTCAAGGAGGGGAAACTTCTCTAGGTAATTCACATATCACGGCATAGGCCTTTTCAAGGAGGGGAACTTTTTCTAGGGAATTCACACCTCAATGGCATAGCCCTATTCAAGAGGGGAACTTCTCTAGGTATTCACCTCACAGGCATAGCCCTTTTCAAGGAGGAGAACTTCTCTAGGTAAATCACACCTCACGGGCATAGCCCTATTCATGGAGGGAAACTTCTCTAGGTAATTCACACCTCAAGGGCATAGCCCTATTCAAGGAGGGGAACTTTCTACTAGGTAATTCACCTACCAGGCATGCCCACTTCAAAGGGCATGACTTCTCTAGTAATTACACACCTCACGGGAATCAGCCCTATTCAGGAAGAGGAACTTCTCTATTTAATTCACACCTCACGGGCCATTAGCCCTATTAACAGAGGGACTTCTCTAGGTATTCACACCTCAAGGGCATAGCCCTATTCAAAGAGGGGAACTTTCTCTAGGTATCCACACTCAAGGGGATAGCCCCATTCAAGAGAGGTGTTAAATTCTCTGGGTAATTCAACACTCACAGGGCATACGCCCTAATTCCCCAAGGAGGGGAACTTCTCTAGGTAAATTCTACCTAGGGGGCATAGCCCTATTCCAGGAGGGGAACTTTCTCTAGGTAATATACACCTCACGGGCCTAAGCCCTATTCAAGGAGGGGAACTTCTCTAGTAATTCACACCTCACGGGCAATAGCCCTATTCAAGGAGGGGGAACTTCTCCTGGTAATTCACACCTCACGGCCATAAGCCCTATTCAAGGAGGGGAACTTCTCTAGGTAATTCACACCTCACGTGCTCTCAGCCCTATTCAAGGAGGGGAACTTCTCTAGGTAATTCAAACCTCAACGGGCATAGCCCTATTCAAGGAGGGGAACTTTCTCTAGGTAATTCACACTTCACGGAAATAGCCCTATTCAAGGAGGGGACTTCTCTAGGTAATTCACACCTCACGGGAACCATAGCCCTATTCAAGGAGGGGAACTTTCTCTAGGATAATTCAACAACGCTCACGGCATAGCCTATTCACAATTAGGGGAACTCTCTAGGTAATTCACACCCAACGGGCATAGCCCTATTCAAGAGGGGAACTTCTCTAGGTAATTCACACCTCACGGGCATAGCCCTATTCAAGGAGGGGAACTTCTCTAGTAATTCACAAACCTCAACAACAGGGCATAGCCTATTTTCAATCAGGGGAAACTTCTCTAGTAATTCAACCTCACGGGCATAGCCCTATCAAGGAGGGGAACTTCTTTAGGTAATTCACACTTCACAGGCATGCCCTATTCAAGTAGGGAAGCTTACACTAGGTATATTCACACCTCACGGCATAAGCCTAATTTCAACCGGAGGGGAACTTCTTTAGGTATTCAACACACTCAACGTGGCATAGCCACTATTAAAAGAGGTTGGAAATTTTTAGGTAATTCACACAATCACGGGCATAGCCCTATTCAAGGAGGGGAATTCTCTAGGTAATTCACACCCCACGGGGCATACGCCCTATTCAAGGAGGGGAAATTCTCTAGGTTCTCATACCTTACGGGCATAGCCTATTCCAGGAGGGAACTTCTCTAGGTAATCTCTACCCCTACCGGGCATAGCCCTATTCAAGGAGGGAACTTCTTTAGGTAATTCACACCTAGCGGGCATAGCCCTATTCAAGGAGGGGGAACTTCTCTAGGTATTATTCACACCTCATGGGCTAGCCCTATTAAAAGGAGGGGACACTTCTCTAGGTAATTTCATTCATTCTCATCTGGGCATCAAGCCTAATTCAATGTGAGGGGACTTCCTCTAGGTAATTCATCACCTGCACGGCTATAGTCCTATTCAAGGAGTTGAACTCTCTGTTAATTCACACTCAACGGGCACTAAGCCTATTCAAGAGGCGGAAACTTCTCTAGGTATATTCAGACCCCACGGCATACCCTTATAAGGAGGGGAACTTACTCTAGGGTAATTCACACTCACGGGCATAGCCCTATTTCAAGAAGGGAACTTCTCTAGGTAATTCACACCTCAACGGCATAGCCATATTCGGGAAACTTATCTATTTGTTTCACACCTCACGGGCATAGCCTATCAAGGAAGGGGAACTTCTCTAGATAATTCACACCTCACGGGCATAGCCTAATTCAAGGAGGGGAACTTCTCCTAGGGAATTCACAATTCACCGGCATAGCCCCATTCAAGGAGGGGAACTTCATTAAAGGGAAAAAAAAAAATTTTTTTTTTTTTCAACAAAATAACGGGCATAGCCCCTATTCAAGAGGGGAACTTCTCTAGGTAATTCACCTCACGGCAATAGCCCTATTACAGAGGGGAAACTTCTTTAGGTAATTCACACCTCACGGGCATAGCCCTATTCAAGGAGGGGAACTTCTCTAGGTAATTCACACCTCACGGGCATAGCCCTATTCAAGGAGGGGGAACTTCTCTCTAGGTAAGTCACACTTCAGGGCATAGCCCTATTAAGGAGGGGAACCTCTTCTAGGTAATTCACACCTCACCGGCATACCCTATTCAAGGAAGGGGAACTTCTCTAGGTATTTCCACACTCAACGTTCATAGCCCTATTTCAAGGAGGGGATAACTTCTCTAGGTATTCACACCATCACGGGCATAGCCCTATTCAAGGGAGGGGAACTTCTCTAGGTTAATAATTCAGACCTCACGGGCACAGCCCTATTCAAGAGGGAATTTCTCTAGGTCAATTCACACTCACGGCATAGCCTAATCTCAATTGAGGGAAACTACTCTAGGTAATTCACACCTCACAAGCAAAGCCCTATTCCAAGGATTTGAACTTCCTCGGTAATTCCAAACCTCATGGGCATCAGCCCTATTCAAGGAGGGGAACTTCTCTAGGTAAATTCACACACCCCACGGGCATAGCCCTATTCAGGAGGGGAACCTTCTATAGGTAATTCACACCTCCAAAAACGGGGGCCCCCCAGATTTATTTTTTTCCGGCCTTTTAAAAAATTTTTTTTTCCAATCAGGGGAACTTCTCTAGGTAATTCACACATCACGGGCATAGCCCTATCCAAGGAGGGGAACTTCTTTAGGTAATTCACACCTCAGGGGCATAGCCCTATTCAAGGAGGGGAACTTCTCTAGGTAATTCACACCTCACGGGCATATTTCCCTATTAAAGGAGGGGAACTTCTTTAGTTAATTCACACCTACGGGCATAGCCCTATTAAGGGAGGGGAACTTCTCTAGGTAATTCACACCTCCGGGCATAAGCCCTATTCAAAGAGGGGGAACTTCTCTAGGTAATTCACACCTCAGGGCATAGCCCTATTCAAGGAGGGGAACTTCTCTCATTAATCATACCTTACGGGTATAGCCCTATTCAAGGAGGGAACTTCTCTAGTAATTCACACCTCACGGGCTAGCCCTATTCAAGGAGGGAATTCTCTAGGTAATTCACACTCACGGGCATAGCCCTATTCAAGGAGGGAACTTCTCTAGTTAATTCACACCTCATGGGCATACCCCCTATTCAAGGAGGGGAAACTTCTCTAGGTTATTTCACCACCTCACAGGCAATAAGCCCTTTTCAAGAGGGAACTTCCTAGGTAATCACACCTCACCGGGCATAGCCCTATTCAAGGAGGGAACTTCTCTAGGTAATTCAACCCTCACGGGCATAGCCCTATTCAAGAAGGGAACTTCTCTAGGTAATTTCACACTCACGGGCAATAGCCTATTCAATGAGGGAATCTACTGCTAGGTAAATTCACACTCACCGGGCATAAGCCGCAATATATCATTAGGGACGAACTTCTCTAGAGTAATCTCAACACTACACGGGCATAGCCCTATTCAAGGAGGGGAATTTCTCTAGGTTATTAATTCACACCCCACGGGCATAGCCTATTCAAGAGGGGAACTCTCTCTAGTAATCTCACACCTCAGGCATAGCCTATTCAAAATCAGGGGAATTCTCTAGGTAATTCACACACCCTCACGGGCATAGCCCTATCACGGAGGGGAACTCTACTCTGGTAACTATCACACTATCCACGGCCAATAGGCCCTATTCCAAGTAGGGGAACTTCTCTAGGTAATTCACGTACCTCACGGGCAACTGCCGCATATTCAAGGATGGGGAATTCTTAGGTAATTCACCAACAGCGCTCACGGGCATCAGCCCTATTAAGGAGGGGACTTTCTTTACGGTAATTCACACCTCAACAGGGCAAGCCTATTCAAGGAGGGAACTTCTCTAGGCTAATTCACACCAGGGCATAGCCCTATTCAAAGGAGGGGAACTTCTCTAGGTATTCACACCATTCGGGCATAGCCCTATTCAAGGAGGGGAACTTCTTAAGGTAATTCACACCTCACGGGCATAGCCCTATTCAAGGAGGGAACTTCTCTAGGTAATTCACACCTCACGGTCATAGCCCTATTCAAGGAGGGGAACTTCTCTAGGTAATTCACACCTCATGGGCATAGCCCTATTAAAGGAGGGGAACTTCTCTAGGTAATTCACACCTCACGGGCATAGCCCTATTCAAGGAGGGGAACTTCTCTAGGTAATTCACACCTCACGGGCATAGCCCTATTCAAGGAGGGGAACTTCTCTAGGTAATTGACACCTAACGGGCATAGCCCTATTCAAGGAGGGGAACTTCTCTAGGTAATTCAAACCTCACGGGCATAGCCCTAATAAAGGAGGGGAACTTCTCTCGTAATTCCACCTCACGGGCATAGCCTATTCAAGGGGGAATTCTCTAGGTAATTCACACCTCACAGGCATAGCCATATTCAGGAGGGAACTTCTCTAGGTTATTCACACACTCACGGCCATATGCCTATTCAAGGAGGGGAATTCTTAGGTAATTCACACCTCACGACGGGCATAGCCCTATTCAAGGAGGGGAACTTCTCTAGGTAATTCACACCTCATGGCCATAGCCCTATTCAAGGAGGGGAACTTCTCTAGGCAATTCACACCTCACGGGCATAGCCTTATTCAAGGAAGGGAACTTCTCTAGGTACTCACACCTCACGAGGGCATAAGCCCTCATTCAAGGAGGGGAACTTCTCTAGGTAATTCACACCTCACGGGCATAGCCCTATTCAAGGAGGGGAACTTCTCTAGGTATTTCACACCTCACGGGCATAGCCCTATTCAAGGAGGGGAACTTCTCTAGGTAATTCACACCTCACGGGCATAGCCCTATTCAAGGAGGGGACTTTCTCTAGGTAATTCACACCTCACGGGCATAGCCCTATTCAAGGAGGGGAACTTCTTTTCTAGGTAATTCACACCTCACGGGCATAGCCCTATTCAAGGAGGGGAACTTCTCTAGGTAATTCACACCTCACGGTCACCGCCTTATTCAAGGGAGGGGAATTTCTTAGGGAATTCACACCTCACCGGGCATAGGCCCATTCAAGGAAGGGGAATTCTCTAGGGAAATTCACTCCTCCCGGGGATAGCCATATTCAAGAAGGGGGACCTTCTCTAGGTAAATCACACCTCACGGGATAGCCCTATTCCCAAGAGGGGAACTTCTCTAGGTAATTCACACCTCACGGGCATAGCCCTATTCAAGGAGGGGAACTTCTCTAGGTAATTCACACCTCACGGTTATAGCCCTATTCAAGGAGGGGAACTTCTCTAGGTAATTCCCATCTCACGGGCATAGCCCTATTCAAGGAGGGGAACTTCTCTAGGTAATTCACACCTCACGGGCATAGCCCTATTCAAGGAGGGGAACTTCTCTAGGTAATTCACACCTCACGGGCATAGCCCTATTCAAGGAGGGGAACTTCTCTAGGTAATTCACACCTCACGGGCATAGCCCTATTCAGGAGGGGAACTTCTCTAGGTAATTCACACCTCACGGGCATAGCCCTATTCAAGGAGGGGAATTTTCTAGGTAATTCACACCTCATCGAGCATAGCCCTATTCCAAGGAGGGGAAATTCTCATAGGTAATCAGACCTCACGAGGCATAGCCCTATTCAAGGAGGGGAACTTCTCTATTTATTTATTTCACACCTCACGGGCCATAGCCTTTCAGAGGGGAGACCTCTCTAGGTAAATCTCACCACCTCACGGGCAATAGCCCTATTCAGGAGAGGAACTTCTCTAGGTAATTTCACACCACTCATGGGCATAGCCCTATTAAGGAGGGGAACTTCTCTAGTAAATTCATACCTCACGGGCATGCTATTCAAGGAGGGGAACTTCTCTAGGTAATTCACACCTCACGGGCATAGCCCTATTCAAGGAGGGGAACTTCTCTAGGTAATTCATACCTCACGGGCATAGCCCTATTCAAGGAGAGGAACTTCTCTAGGTATCTCTAAGTAATTCACACTTCAGGAGGGGAACTTCTCTAGTAATTCACACCTCACGGGCATAAGCCCTATTCAAAGGAGGGGAACTTCTTTATGTAATTCACACGCATAGCCCTATCAAGGAGGGGAACTTCTCTGGTAATTCACACCTCACCGGGCATAGGCTTATTCAAGGAGGGGAACTTTCTAGGTAATTCACACCTCACGGGCATAGCCCTATTCAAGGAGGGGAACTTCTCTAGGTAATTCACACCTCACGGGCATAGCAATATTCAAGGAGGGGAACTTCTTTAGGTAATTCACCTCACGGCAATAGCCTATTCAAGGAGAGGAACTTCTCAAGGTAATTCACACCCAAGGGCATAGCCCTATTCAAAGGAGGGGAACTCTCTAGGTAATCACGACCTCACACGGGCAAGCCCTTTCAAGGAGGGGCTTCTCTAGGTATTCACTACGGTATACCTATTCAAGGAGGGGAACTTCTCTAGTAATCACACTTACGGGCATAGCCCTATTCAAGGGAGGGGAACTTCTCTGGCTAATCACCTCACGGGGATAGCCCTATTCAAGGAATGAACTTCTCTAAGTAATTTACACCTCACGGGCATAGCCCTATTCAAGGAGGGGAACTTCTCTAGGTAATTCACACCTCACGGGCATAGCCCTATTCAAGGAGGGGAACTTCTCTAGGTAATTCACACCTCACGGGCATAGCCCTATTCAAGGAGGGAAACTTCTCTAGGTAATTCCAACCTCAAGGGCATATCCCTTTTCAAGGAGGGAAACTTCTCTAGGTAATTACACCTCAATGGGCATAGCCTATTCAAGGAGGGGAAATCACTAGGAAATTCACACCTCAAGAGCAAAGCCATAATCAAGGAGGGAACTTCTTTAGAATTCACACCTCAGGGCATAGCCCTATTCAAGAGGGGAACTTCTCTACGGTAATTCACACCTCACGGACATAGCCCTATTCTAGGAGGGGAACTTCTCTAGGTAATTCAGACCTCACGGGCATAGCCCTATTTAAGGAGATGAACTTCTCTAGGTATTCACACATCACGGGCATAGCCCTATTCAAGGAGGGGAACTTCTCTAGGTAATTCACTCCTCACGGGCATAGCCCTATTCAAGGAGGGGAACTTCTCTAGGTAATTCACACCTCACGGGCATAGCCCTATTCAAGGAGGGGAACTTCTCTAGGTAATTCACACCTCACGGGCATAGCCCTATTCAAGGAGGGGAACTTCTCTATTTATTTCACCCCTCACGGCATAGCCCTATTCAAGGAAGAGGTTATACCTTCTCTAGGTAATTCACACCTCATGGGCGTAGCCCTATCAAGAAGGGGAACTTCTTAAGGTAATTCTCACCTCACGGGCATAGCCCCTATTCAAAGGAGGGGAACTTATCTAGGTAAATCACACCTCACGCATAGCCCTATTCAAGGGAGGAACTTCTCTAGGTAATCACACCTCACGGGCATAGCCTAATTCAAGGAGGGGAACTTCTCTAGGTAATTCAGCACCTCACGGGCATAGCCTATCAAGGAGGGAACTTCTCTAGGTAAATTCACCCCTCACGGGCATAGCCCTATTCCAGGAGGGGAACTTCTTTAGGTAATTCAAACCTCACGGGCATAGCCCCTATTCAAGGAGGGGAACTTTCTTTGTAAATTCAAACTCACCGGGCATAGCCCTATTTCAAGGAGGGAAACTTCTCTTAGGTAATTCACACCTCATGGGCTAGCCCTATTCAAGGAGGGAACTTCTCTTAGGTATTCACACCTCACCGGGCATAGCCCTATTACAATTAGGGGACTTATCTAAGGTATTTCCAACACCTTACGGGCGATCCTATTCAGGAGGGGAAACTTCTCTAGGTAATTCACACCTCACAGTCATTCACTGGCATAGCCCTTTTCAAGGAAAGGACTTCTCTAGGTAATTCACACCTAACGGGCATAGCCCATTCAAGGAGGGGAACTTCTCTAGTAATTAACCCCTCACGGGCATAGCCCTATTCAAGGAGGGAACTTCTCTAGGTAATTCACCTAACGGGCATAGCCCCCTATTCAAGAAGGGGAATTCTTAGGTAATTCACACCTCACGGGCATAGCCCTAATTCCAAGGAGGGGAACTTCTCTAGGTAAATTCTACCTCCTCACGGTCATAGCCCTATTCATGGGGGGAACTTCTCTAGGTAATTCAACACCTCACGGGCATAGCCCAATTCAAGGAGGGAAACTTCTCTATTTAATTCACACCTCACGGGCAATAGCCCTATTATAGAGGGGAACTTCTCTAGGTAATTCACACGTCACGGCATAGCCCTATTCAGAGAGGGGAATGCTTCTCTAGGTAATTCACACCTCACGGGCATAGCCCTATTCAGGAGGGGAACTTCTCTAGGTAATTTAACACATCAAACGGGCATAGCCTATTCAAAGAGGGGAACTTCTCTAGGTAATTCACACCTCACGGCAATAGCCCCTATTCAAGGAGGGGGAACTTTCTCTAGGTAATTCACACCTCACGGCATAGCCCTATTCAAGGAGGGGAACTTCTCTAGGTAAATGGTCACACGCTCATGGGCTAGCCCTATCAAGGAGGGGACTTTCTGCTAGGTATTCACACCTCAACGGCAGGCCCTTTCAAAGGAGGGGAACTTCTCTAGGTAATACAAACCTCACGGGCATAGCCCTGATCAAGGAGGGGAAACTTCTCTAAATGAATTCACACCTCACGGTTATAGCCCTATTCAAGGGAGGGAACTTCTCTAGGTAATTCACACCTCACGGCAATAGCCCTATTCAAGGAGGGGAACTTCTACTAGGTAAATTTCGACACCATCACGGGCCATAGCCCTATTCAGAGGGGAACTCTCTCTAGGTATTACACCTCACGGGCATAGCCTTTTTCAAGAGGGGAACTCTCTAGGTAATTGACCTCACGGGCATAGCCCTATTCCAAGGAGGGGAACTTCTCTATTATTTCACACCGAACGTTTTTATATTCAAGGAGGGGAACTTCTTAGGTAATTCACACCTCAACGGCATAGCCCTATTCA
>JABUQX010045862.1:0-22500 GCA_015478945.1 Trachelipus rathkii
TATAAGTAATAAATTGCCAAGGAACTCAAAACAATGATTCTGTCTTTATAACCGTACTTTATTTACAACACAAGTTGAAAGGAAATGCTATTCATACTCTCATTCACTAATTCAATCTCTTCTTTTATCTATTATTCACGAATTCATACCTCAATTTCTGATACTAAAAACAAGAGGGACCCTATATCTGATGATATAACCAGGTTACCTGCATAGAAAGAAGATGTTTGTAACTAAAACCTCGGCTAAGAAACCAAACCAAGATGTCTTTAGGATACATATCACGTTAACAAAAGCTGAAAAGACTTGCCTGTTCCATATTCTCCAATTTGCAACTAATTATTAATTCTTTAAACCCCGTTAATCATACATACATCATTTCTACGATACTTAAAAAACAAGAAGGCTGATATTGATGAATAGAAACACAAAAAGTTCCTATATAGAAGAAGGATGTTCTGTCACTAAAATCAGCCAAAAGAAACAAACTATATAGATAATTGATGTCTCACGAACTTACCGTTATACAACAGTTGACCAAGACTGCTATATCATACTCTCATTTCACTAATTCTTCTCTTTAACTAATTTTCAATACATGACACTCACTTCTCTGATACTAAAAAAAGAGGCTTGATATCTGATTGATAAAAGTTCTTGTAGAAGAAAGGAAATGTTGTACTACATCATCGCTGAAGGAACCAACAAACCAAATGAATCCGTCTTTAGGTACTTAGTTACAACAGTAGAAAGACTGCGCTGTTCTTAATCTCATTTCACTAATTATCTCTCTTACCTATTTTCAATACATACCATCATTTTCTTATTACTAAAAAAAAGAAGGGCTGATATTTGATGATGATAAACAAGTTCGCTAGAAGCAGATGCTTACCTGCTACTAATCGACTAAGAAACACAAAACCAATGAATGTCTTTAGGTACTTCGTTACAAAACGAGTTGAAGACTGCTGTCCTCATAAATCTCATCTTCAACTACATTTATTCTCTTTTAACCCTATTTTCAATACATACCTCATTTCTATTTTGATACTTTAAAACAGTCGGGGCTGCTTATCTGATTGATAAATTTTCCTGCTTAGAAGAAGACAAGTTTGTTACTAAAATCGCCAAGGACCAACAAACACCAATGATGTCTTAAGGGTACTTAGTATACAAACGTTGACCACAACGACCTGCATTCATACTCTCAATCATTTCAACTAATATTCTCTTTTAATCTATTTTCAATAAACATAACTCATTTTGATACTAAAAAACAAGCAAGGCTGATATCTGATTGATAAGCCAGTCCGTGTAGAAGAAGGACAACACACCGTTTGTACCTAAAATCGCACAAGGAACCAAACTCAACCTGATGTCTTTTACGGTACTTAGTTACAACAGTTGAAAGAACCTGCTGTTCTACATCTTCAATTTCATAACTACTATTCTTCTTTTACCTACTTTTCAATAAATTAACCTCATTTCATGATACTAAAAACAAGAAGGCTGAATTATCTGATGACATAAAGTTCCTGCTTAAGAAGAAGGAAGATAATCATGTACAAATAGCCAAGGAAGAAAACAAACCAATGATGTCTTTAAATACTTAGTTTACCAACAGTTTGAAAAAAATGCTATGTAATAGGACTCGATCTCTACCGGATTATTCTCTTTTAGCTATTTCAAAATATACCTTCCAGTTTTGTAAGTGCAAACCAAAGAGGGCTGATATCTCGCATGATAAAGTTTCCTGTAGAAGAGGGAAGGTTACTGTACTACAATTGCCAAGGAACAAACAATGATGTCTTTTTACCCGGTACTTAGTTAACAACAGTTAAAGGATGCCTATCTCATACTCTCATTTCACTAATTCTTCTCTTTTACCTTTTTTCAATACATACCTCATTTCTGATACTAAAAACAGGAGGGCTGATATCTGATGATAATTCCTGTAGAAGAAGGAAGTTTGTACTAAATCGCCAGGGAACCAAACCAATGAATGTCTGTTAGGGACTTAGTTACAAACCAGATTGAAAAACTGCTGTTTATTAACCTCATTTCACTGATTATACTCTATTATACCTACTTATTCAATACAAACCTCATTTGCCTATACTCTAAAAAACAAGAGAGGCTTGATATCTGGATTGATAAAGTTCCTGCTAGAGAAAGATGTTTGATGACTTAATCCGCCCAAGATACCAAACCAATCGATGTCTTTAGGTTACTTCATTACACAGCTGAAAAGACTTGACTGCTTCAATAAATCTCATTTCCACTAAATTATTGCTCTTAATTGACCTATTTTCAATACATACCTCATCTATCTGATACTAAAAACAATAGGGCTGATATCTGATGATATGATCAAGTTCCTGTAGAAGAAGGAAATGTGTACTAAATCGCCAAGAAACAAAACCAATGATGTATTTAGGTACTTAGTTACAACTGTGAAAAGACTGCGTATTCATACTACCATTTTCACTAATTATTCTTCTTTTACTCTATTTTCAAATAAACTTCATTTGTCTGATTACTAAAAACAAGAGGCGCTGATATCTGGATGGATAAACAGTTCCTTGTAGAAGAAGGAAATTTGTAAACTAAAAACCCAAGGGAACCAAACTACTGATGCTTTACGAGTACTTCGTCTCAACAGTATTAAAAGACTGCTGTCTTAATCTTCATTTCACTACCATTATTCTCATTTACCCATTATTCAATACATACACTCATTTCTGATACCAAAAACAGAGGGGCTGAATATCTGATGATTTAAAGTTCCTGGTAAGAAGAAGGATAGTTCTGTACTTAATTGTCGCCAAGGAACCAAACCCAATGAGTCTTTAGGTACTTAAGTTTACACAGTGAAAGACTTGTTGTTGCATAATCT
Organism: Trachelipus rathkii; assembly: GCA_015478945.1. Lineage (NCBI taxonomy): Eukaryota > Metazoa > Arthropoda > Malacostraca > Isopoda > Trachelipodidae > Trachelipus > Trachelipus rathkii. The sequence continues at coordinate 2,897 of JABUQX010045862.1, forward strand.
TCATTTCACTAAATTTATTCCTTATTACCCTTATTTTCCAAATAATAACCTCACTTTCTTGATACTAAAACAAGAGGGGCTGATATCTGGACTTGATAAGTTCCTGTAGAAGAAGGATGGTTGTACTAATCGCTAAGGAACCAAACCAATGATGTCTTTAGGTACCTAGTTACAACAGTTGAAAGGACTCGCTTTTTAATTCTCATTTTCAATATATTCCTCTTTTACCCATTTTCAAATACATACCCCTCATTTCTTAGACTATAAAATAGAGTGGCTGATATCTTGATGATAAAGTTCCTGTAGAGAAGGATGTTCTAGTACTAAACTCCCTCGCCAAGGAACCAAACCAATGATATCTTTAAGTACTTCGTTACAACAGTTGAAAGACTGCATGTTCATTAATCTCATTTCACCTAACTTATTTCTTCTTACCTATTTTCAATTAATACCTCATTTCTGATTACTAAAAACAAGAGAGGCTTATATCCTGCTGATAAAAGTTCCCATGTAGAAGAAGGATGTTTGTACTTAAAGCGCCAAGGAAACCAAACCAATGACTGTCTTTAGGTACTTCGTTAAACAGTTGAAAGGAACTGCTGATTCATAATCTCATTTCACTAATTATTCTATTTTACCCTATTTTCAATACATACCTCATGTCTGATACTAAAAACAGAGGGCTGATATCTGATGATAAAGTACCTGTAGAAGAAGGAAGTGTGTGTACTAAATCGCCAAGGAACCAAACCTATGATGTCTTTAGGTACTTAATTACAACAGTTGAAAGACTACTGCTGTTCATAATCTCATCTCACTAATTATTCTCTTTTATCTATTTTCAATACATACCTCATTTCTGATACTAAAAACAAGAGGGCTGATATCTGATGATAAAGTTTCCTGTAGAGAAGGAAGTTTGTACCTAAATCGCCAGGGAACCCAAACTATTGATGTCTGTTAGGTACTTAGTTACAACAGTTGAAAGACTGCTGTTCATAATCTCATTCCACCAATTATTCTCTTTTACCTATTTTCAAAAAATACCTCATTTCTGATACTAAAAACAAGTAGGCCTGAATCTGAATGATTTAAAAGTCCTGTAGAAGAAGGGAAGTTTGTACATAAAAAGCCAAGAACAAACAAACCAATGATCTGTCTTTTAGGTACTTAGTTAAAACAGTTGAAAAACTGCTATTCATACTCTCATTTCACTAATTATTCTCTTTAATCTATTTCAATACATACCTCATTTTTGATACAAACACGAGGGCTGATATCTGATGATTAAGTTAATATTAGAAGAAGAAGTTTGTACATCGCCAAGGAAACAAACCAATGATGTCTTTAGGTACTTAGTTACAACAGTTGAAAGACTGCTATTCATACTCTCATTTCACTAATTCTTCTCTTTTACCCATTTTCAATACATACCTCATTTTCTGATGATACTAAAAAACAAGCAGGGCCTGATATCCTGATGCATTAATTCCATGTACAAGCAACGGAGTTCTGTACTAAATCGCCAAGGAACCCAAACCAATTATGTCTTTAGGTAACTTAGTTTACAAAGTTGAAAGGCCACTGACTGTTCAAATCTCATTACCAATGTATTCTCTTTTACCCTATTTTCAATACATACACTCATTTTCTGATAACTATAAAAACAAAGAGGGCTGATTATCTGATGATAAAGTTACCTGTAGATAAGAAGCATTTGTACTAACATCGCCGAAGATTTAAAGCAATGGTGTCCTTAGGTACTTTAGTTACAACAGTTGAAAGACTGCACTTCATAATCTCATTTCACTAATTTTTCTCTTTTACCTATTTTCATAACATACCTCATTTCTGATACTAAAACAGAGGGCTGATATCTGATGATTAATTCCATGTAGAAGAAGGATGTTTGTACTAAATCGCTAAGGAACCAAACCAATAATGTCTTTAGGTACTTAGTTACAACAGTTGAAAGACTGCTGTTCATAATCTCATTTAACTAATTATTCTCTTTTACCTATTTTCAATACATACCTCATTTCTTATACTAAAAACAAGAGGGCTGATATCTGATGATAAAGTTCCTGTAGAAAAAGGATGTTTGTACTAAATCGCCAAGGAACCAAACCAATGATGTCTTTAGGTACTTAGTTACAACAGTTGAAAGACTGCTGTTCATAATCTCATTTCACTAATTATTCTCTTTTACCTATTTTCAATACATACCTCATTTCTGATACTAAAAACAAGAGGGCTGATATCTGATGATAAAGTTCCTGTAGAAGAAGGAAGTGTGTACTAAATCGCCAAGGAACCAAACCAATGATGTCTTTAGGTACTTAGTTACAACAGTTAAAAGACTGCTGTTCATAATCTCATTTCACTAATTATTCTCTTTTACCTATTCTTCAATAGATACCTCAATTTCTGATACTAAAAAACAAGAGGGCTGATATCTGATGATAAGGTTCCTGTAGAAGAAGGATGTTTGTCACTAAATCGTCAAGGAACCAAACCAATGATGTCTTTAGGTACTTCGTTACAACAGTTGAAAGACGGCTGCCACATCTCATGAAATAATATTCTCTTTTACCTTTTTTCAATACATCCCTCATGTCTGATACTTAAGACAACAGGGCCAGATATCTTGATAATAAAGCTCCTGTTAGAGAAGGACAGTGTGTTACTAAATCGCCAAGCGAATCTAAACCTATGATCTTTAGGTACTTTAGTTACAACAGTTTGAAAGACCCTGCTTATTCTCCTTCTCATTCGCTCATTATTTTCTTTTTTCTTTTTTTATACAATACCTCATTTCTGATACTTAAAACAAAAAAAGAGGGCTGATATCTGATGATAACAGTTCCTTGTAGAAGAAGGAAGTTTTGACTAAATCGCAGGAACCAAACTCATTGATGTCTTAAGGTAACTTAGTTACAACAGTTGAAAGACTGCTGTTCATAATCTCATTCCACCAATTATTCTCTTTTACCTATTTTCAAAAAATACCTCATTTCTGATACTAAAAACAAGAAGGCTGATATTCTTGCTGATTAAAGTTCCTGTACGAGAAGGAAGTTATGTACTAAATTAGCCAAAGAAAACAAACCAATGATGTCTTTAGTTACTTAGTTACAAAGTTGAAAAACTGCTATTCATACTCTCATTTCAACTAATTATTCTCTTTAATCTATTTTCAATACATACCTTATTTCTGATACTAAAAACAAGAGGGCTGAATATTGATCGATAAATTCCTGTAAGAAAAGAAAGAAGTTTTTAGTACTAAAATCGCCAAAGCGAACAAACCAATGATGTCTTATAGGTTACTTAGTTACAAACAGTCGAAAGACTATGCTATTTCATAACTCTCATTTCACTAATTCTCTCTTTACCCATTTATCAATACATAAACCTCATTTTTGCATACTAAAAACAAGAGGGGGCTATATCTGATGATTAATTCCAATGTACAAGAAGGTATGTTTGTACTAAAATCGCCAAGAACCAAACCCATGAATTTCTTTAGGGTTACTTAGTTACAACATTGAAAGGACTGCTGTCAAATCTCATTTCACTAATTATTCTCTTTTACCTATTTTTCAATACAATACCTCATTTCTAGATACTAAAACAAGAGGGATGATATTCTGATATAAAGGTTCCTGGTAGAAGGAAGCATGTTTGTACTAAAATACCGGCCAAGAGAACCACAAACCAATGACGTTCATTTAGGTTACTAGTTACAACAGTGAAAAGACTTGCATTTCATAATCTCATTTTCCACTAATTATTCTCTTTTACCTATTTTCATAACATACTCATTTCTGATACTAAAACAAGAGGGTGATATCTTGATGATACAAGTTCCTGTGAAGAAGGAGTTCTGTACTAAATTCGCTAAGGAAACAAACAATAATGTCTTAGTACTTAGTTACAACCAGTTGGAAAGACTGCTGTTCATAATCTCATTTAACTAATTATTCTCTTTTACCTATTTTCAATACATACCTCATTTCTTATACTAAAAAAAAGAGGGCTGATATCTGATGATAAAGTTCCTGTAGAAAAGAATGTTGTACTAAATCCAAGGAACCAAACCCATGATGTCTTTAGGTACTTCGTTACAACAGTTGAAAAGACTCTGTTCATAATCTCAATTTCACTTAAGTATTCTCATTTACCCTAAATTTTTTTTTTTTTTCCCAAATACATAACTCATTTCTGATACTAAAAACAGGGAGGGCTTGATATGTCTGATTGATAAGTTCCTTGTAAAAGAAAGGAGTGATGTTACAAATCGCCAAGGAACTAAACCAATGATGTCCTAAGGTACTTAGTTACAACAGTTGAAAGACTGCTATTCATACTCTCATTTCACTAATAATTCTCTTTTATCAATTTTCAATACATACCTCATTTCTGATACTAAAAACAAGAGGGCTGATATCTGATGATAAAGTTCCTGTAGAAGAAGGATGTTTTGTACCAAAATCGCCAAGGAACCAAACCAATGATTGTCTTAGGTACTTAGTTACAACAGTTGAAAGACTGCTGTTCATAATCTCATTTCACTAATTATTCTCTTTTACTTATTTTCAATTCATACCTCATTTCTGATACTAAAAACAAGAGGGCTGATATCTGATGATAAAGTTCCTGTAGAAGAAGGAAGTTTGTACTAAATCGCCAAGGAACCAAACCAATGATGTCTTTAGGTACTTCGTTACAACAGTTGAAAGACTGCTGTTCATAATCTCATTTCACTAATTATTCTCTTTTACCTATTTCAAACACTTACCTCATTTCTGATACTAAAACAAGAGGGGCTGAATCTGATTGATAAAGTTCCTGTAGAAGAAGGAAGTGTGTACTAAATTGCCAAGGAACTAAACCAATGATGTCTTTATGTACTTAGTTACAACAGTTGAAAGAATGCTATTCATACTTTCATTTCACTAATTATTCTCTTTTATCTATTTTCAATATATACCTCATTTCTGATACTAAAACAAGAGGGCTGATATCTGATGACAACGTTCCTGTAGAAGAAGGAATTTTGTACTAAATCCGCCAAGGGAACCAAACCTACTGAGTCTTAGGTACTTAGTTACAACAGTTGAAAGACTGCTGTTCATTTCTCATTTCACTAATTATTATCTTTAACCCGTTATCAATACATACCTCATTTCTGATACTAAAAACCAAGGAAGGCTTGATATCTGATGATAAGTTCCTGTAAAAGAAGATGCTTTTGTTACAAAATCGCCAAGAACCAAACCAATGATGTCTTTTGGTACTTTACTTATTTACAACAGTTGAAAGACTGCTGTTCATAATCTCATTTTCACTAATTATTCTCTTTTACCTATTTTCAATACATACCTCATTTCTGATACTAAAAACAAGAGGGCTGATATCTGATGATAAAGTTCCTGTAGAAGAAGGATGTTTGTACTAAATCGCTAAGGAACCAAACCAATGATGTCTTTAGGTACTTAGTTACAAAAGTTGAAAGACTGCTGTTCATATTCTCATTTCACTAATTATTATCTTTAACCCGTTATCAATACATACCTCATTTCTGATACTAAAAACAAGAAGGCTGATATCTGATGATGAAGTTCCTATAGAAGAAGGATGTTTGTACTAAATCGCCAAGGAAACAAACTTATGATAATGATGTCTTTACGAACTTAGTTACAACAGTTGAAAGACTGCTATTCATACTCTCATTTCACTAATTCTTCTCTTTTATCTATTTTCAATACATACCTCATTTCTGATACTAAAAAAAAGAGGGCTGATATCTGATGATAAAGTTCCTGTAGAAGATGGATGTTTGTACTAAATCGCTAAGAAACCAAACCAATGATGTCTTTAGGTACTTCGTTACAACAGTTGAAAGACTGCTGTTCATAATCTCATTTCACTAATTATTCTCTTTTACCTATTTTCAATACATACCTCATTTCTATACTAAAAAAAGAGGGCTGATATCTGAGATGAAGTTCCTATAGAAGAAGGAATGTTTTGTTACTAAATCGCCAAGAAAACAAACCAATGATGTCTTTAGGTACTTAGTTACAACAGTTGAAAGACTGCTGTTCATAATCTCATTTCACTAATTATTCTCTTTTACCTATTTTCAATACATACCTCATTTCTGATACTAAAAACAGGAGGGCTGTTATCTGATGATAATTTTCCTGTAGAAGAAGCAAGTTTGTACTAAATCGCCAAGGAACTAAACCAATGATGTCTTAAGGTACTTAGTTACAACAGTTAAAAACTGCTATTCATACTCTCTTTCACTAATTATGCTCTTTTATCTATTTTCAATACATACCTCATTTCTGATACTAAAAACAAGAGGGCTGATATTTGATGATAAAGTTCCTGTAGAAGAAGGTAGTTTGTACTAAATCACCAAGGGACCAAACCAATGATGTCTTTAGGTACTTCGTTACAACAGTTGAAAGACTGCTGTTCATAATCTCATTTCACTAATTATTCTCTTTTACCTATTTTCAATACATACCTCATTTCTGATACTAAAAACAAGAGGGCAGATATCTGATGATAAGGTTCCTGTAAAAGAAGGAAGTTTGTACTAAATCGCCAAGGAACTAAACCAATGATGTCTTTAGGTACTTAGTTACAACAGTTGAAAGACTGCTGTTCATAATCTCATTTCACTAATTATTCTCTTTTACCCATTTTCATTACTGTAATGCAATTATACACGTAATATATAACATTGCTTCATTTATGTATTGTAAAGTAATGGCCAACATTGCCATTGCAATATCTCTTTCATTTGTCTATATATACGTTGTATGATTGTAGCGGCTCGTCGAAAATTTTGTAAATATGGTTGTAATTCATGAGTAAATGACAGCCAATGAAAACTGGTTTCTCGAGACTTACTTTTGAAAAGCTAAGTTTTGATTGGTTGTCATTCACAAAACTGTGATAATAATAATAATACTATTATTATTATTATTATTATTATTATTATTATTATTATTATTATTATTATTATTATTATTATTATAAGGATACTACGCATTTATTATTATGTAATTGTTTTGTATATATATATAAATGTGTATGAATAATATTTAATGATTTTATATAATGTGAAGCTCACAATGTATAAATGCATTTGGCTTTTATGTTTCGATTTTAGAAGAAAATTGTGATTTCTTGTGGACGAAGTTCAATTGTACAGAAATACCAATTTTCGGTCTTGCTAAATGTTTAATATACATTTGTTTTTCTAAAATAGCATATGTTTGAACAATTATATAAATTTTAGCAAATATGCTCTAAATTGGAGATTGGATGGTTAAGCGTAAACTGATTGACGAAGATTTGTATAAATAGTAAAATTATGAATATTTTATATCTTTTTGCTTTCATTTGTTGTTAATCAAAGTGCTTACAGTTGGTATTGCGCTTGTCGCCTTGTCTGGTCAATGTTATTATTTTAGTGTGCATATTCTTGTATAATCGAGGAGTGTCTTATTATATATTTTATGTAAAGTAATTGTAGTAATGTTTTTAAATGTAAAATGGTGTTTTAATTTTCAATGTGGAAATATCGTGGCTTATTTTTCTTGTAAAGCTAATGGTGTTTTAATCTGTGTTTAAATATAATTGTGTTTATTTGTAATTTCGCATTGCTATTTTAAAAGCATCTTCTGTGAATGCAGTTTGCAAATGCATTGTGTCTGCGGTGTTACCATATATCACTAGCAGGTAAGGGTATTTATCATTGAAGTGTATTTATTTTAATATGGTAAAGATTCTTTTGTGTTAACAAATATAAAGTGTTTAACGATTAAAATTTTATTGTTTTATACACGTAAAATTGCCAAAGTCACATTTTGTTTATTTGAAATTAAGATTTGTTATATTACTAGTTGGCAACTCTTTGCTTTAAGACATCAGCTGTTATTTGATCAGCTGGTTTTGCATTCACTTGGTCACATTGACAAATCGATGTTTTAAGTAATTTCTAAAAACATTTAATTTTCAAGTAAATATTTTTATATCTTTTGTAAAGTCAATCTGTCTATATATTTTTTTAGTATATTTTTGCTTATTTATATATATCGTTGAACATCAATATATATATAAATATATATTATCTATATATATTATATATATATAGTATATATATATATATATATTATATATATATATATTATATTATATACTTAATTATATATTATATATATTATATATATTATATTATATATATATTATATATATATATATATATTATATATATATATATAATATTATATATATATATATATATATATATATATTATTATATATTAATAAATATATTATGGGCGAAGATTTATATAAATACATTGGTAAAGCATTTAGTGTTGATATTTGATTTATTTTTTTTTAGAGCATAATATTTAATATTTTTATCTATATATATATATATTGCTATATAATATATATATCTATATATATAATATACTATATATATATAATATAGTATATATATATATATATATATATTAATATATATATATATATATATTATTATACTTGCTAGGTTAATATTTTGGTTCTATATTTGCGGTGCGCATGTATGCGGATACCTACGGACATCCGGATACATGTACATGGAATTATAAACCTGTAGATAGTTTTGAAGTATATATATATATATATATATATATATATATATATATAGATATATAATACATAGATTTATATACTTATATATAATATATATATATTATATATATAAACTATAAACTGATAATATAGTACTGAAGATTCTATATGTGCAGTGCGCATGTATGCGAATACCCACGGACATTCGGATACATGTTCATGGACTTATAAAATCTAGTTTGTAAGACCAGTACATTTTTATTTATTTTTTTTTTTATTAAAAATATTTCTAAAATTATCCCAGTGGTTTTCTTGAGTATTTCCAAACGTGTTTTACTTTTCATTTATTCAATAATTCAATTAGCTATTGCTTTAAGTCTTAAAGACATTGGTTTCATGATCAGAACATTGATCATCAAACAGGTGAGTTCATTGATAAGAAATAATATTGACTGAACGGTTTTCATATAAGGTAAACGAACTCGGTCAAACCGTTGTTCCACTTGAAGGGTTTCCAAAGGAATAAGTTGGTGAGTTTTAAGTATAGAAGTTGCACTGCAATATTGCACAGGCCGATAGCTCACTTAACAAGAGGCCTGGATACTGTTACAATACAGGTTTGGGAATCTAATAAGGTGTTAGTTGATTGGATTGTCACGGGGGCCTGGCCAAAGGATTTGTTCATCAGTTCGAAGAGTAAGTTATGACAGATAATTTAATATCTTTTTAACCAATCACCCTACATTAATAAATTTGGGTATACCTGTCTGGGATCTTATATTATAACTTTTCAGTCATTACTTCTTATCAGTGAAGTGCTTGTAGTAAAGTTATTTTTGCTATTTTATTGAATATTTAAGCTCAAGTTAGTACAGTCGTTTGTTAAAACCTGTGCCAGAACTAGTGTTCAAGTGTTGTAACTTATATCTCAGTTGTTGATATATGATATAAGTTGATATTGTATTGTTTTTTTTTAACTGTCAATATAGTCGGTTGGACTATTTGCTTTGTTGAAGTTAAAAGTATTTAATTTTTCTTTGCGTATTGGTGGTGATAACAAACTGTTATTGCACCAATATTTATCGTTTGGAAATAGTGAAACACTGGAATAATTTTGGTAATTTATATATTATGCTCTTATAAATATATATATATATATAAAAATATATATATATATATATTTATTAATATTGTTTAGATAGGCGTTAAAGTTTGCAAAATTAAGCGGAGCGAAATAGTGGTTTCCCAGAATTCACAATTCTCCTCTGTTTGAGTTCTATAGGTAAAACACTAGTTCCCCGTAAGATTTTGTCAAATTTTATTGCAGATTGTGTAAACTAGTATATATATATATATATATATATATATATTAATTATAAATTATGATATATATATTATATATATATATATTAAATATATATATATATATATATATATATATATTATATACATTTAGTAATTTTGAGGTTAGAAATGTGTTTCATAGAGCTATTAGTGAAGCTAAATTTCAAAATTCGGTTAGAAAACGGGATTGTGATTCGTGCGTTAAAAGTGACTCTGTTAGTGAACGATATATTTTGGAATTTGTTTTGTGTACAACAAATATAACTATGGCTACATCTAATGCTGAGCTTATGGAGATGTGGAAGTCGGGAGGTTTAGGTGTGAAGGAAATCACTGCCTTATTAAAAGACCAAATGGCTCAAGAAGCCGCAATCGCACAACAAAAAGTAGCCGCTGCTTTGGAGGAGAAGAAGGTTGCTGCAGCTCTAGAAGAGAAAAGATTAGCGCTTGAAGATGAAAGAGAGAAGGCTAAGATTGAAGCAGAAGCTCAAAGAGTTAAGTTAGAGGCGGAGAAAGATGCAAGAGATGCAGAAGAAAGAATGCTTCAGATGAAGCTTGATGCTGAAGAAAAACAGCGGCAACATGACGCAGTGATAGCATCACAGAATGCTCAGAGCAGCCATAATGCTTCCCATGCTAATAAGTATCCGAAGTTGAAGCTTCCTTTCTTCGACGAAAAGAAAACCGATATTGAAGAATATCTGTTAATGTTTGAGAAGCAAGCAGAGGCGAACGATATCCCTATGGAAAAGCGAGCGACAATTTTAGGAGGTTTCCTAACAAGTAAAGCTGTCAGTGTATATAATAAGATGACTGTTGAAGAATTAAAGAGCTACGAAGGTTTGAAAAGTGCTTTATTGGAGAGATATGGGCTCACGGAAAGTGGGTACTGTACAAAGTATAAAACTATAACTCCTACGGAAGATGATAATCCTAGAGTTTATTTACAGAGAATTATTGAAGCTCTTAAAAAGTGGTTAACAGCAGCAGATGTAACAATGACACCTGACGATCTTATTGAATTTTTTTCAGTGGATAAGTATTTGAATACTGTTCCAAAGGAACTTGCAACCTACTTAAGGGAGACGAAGAAGAAAGCACCAGAAGAGATAATATCTTGTTCTGAAGGATACATGGAAGCACATCGTTTGAGGTTCACAGCTAATAGTCACACGCGAAATCACAATCACGTTGAGAAAAGCACACATAATAATAATAATTATAGATCAAAAGGCAATGGTACTCTACGAATTAAATCAGAAAGTAGCAACCAAACATCCAGTAGAGAGCAAACTAACAATGGAAAGGCAGGATTCGGAGTGAGGAAGCGGGCGGACAGACAGGAACTATCGTCGCCAGTAGCCAGTGAGCGAGAGAGTGCCACAGTGCTTTAATGTGCAGAGGACAGACATCTCTCAAGGGGAATTGTAACCGAGCCCCTTCTTATTTCAACAATAGTTACTAGGGGACAAAACAATTCAGGAAGGCAAAAAGAAGAAACAAAAAGCACGGGAGCGTCCGGAGTCTCTGATAACGGCAACGAAGCCCTGAACTACTCAGGTGAAGAGCCGAAGCTCCTGAATGAGATAATGAAGGTGAAGAATGACGAAACGTCACACCTACCTGTAACGTATGGGACGGTGAATGGCTTTAAAGTCAAAACCCTCCGAGATACTGGATGTAACGTAGTGGTTGTGCGAGAAAAGTTTGTGCCGAAAAGGTGTTATGTTGGAAACAACATGAAAATACGTTTGTTGGACGGTACGGTGATCGAAGCTCCGCTTGCAAATATTGATGTGGATACCCCTTATTACGTAGGGAGAACAACCGCGGCAGTGTTGCCGGAGGTTGTATATGATTTGGTAATCGGGAATGTCAAAGGAGCATTGCCCTTAAGTCAGCCTAATCTCGCTTGGGAGTCGACCGTGTGTCGAGGGCCTCGTAAAGTAGAGGTCGGGCATAACATTAGAAGTATGCTGGTCCCCATCGCTGAGAGCGCTGAAGAAGGTTCACAAGAAGAACCTAACCAAACCAATCATAAATTTGGAATGGCAAGTTTGGAGATGAGTGAGTCTTACAGAGGGAAACCGTCAGTGCCACAATCGTTTGACATCAGTTATAAAGATGTCGCGCCAACCATGGAACCATCACTAAATGTGATGACTGGGTGCAAATGTTCACCTGAAAATGAGAACGTTACAGGAAAAGATGAAGTTGATGCCCCTAAAGATCTATTAATAGATGTTGAAGAAGACACGAGAATGATAGATGTTCAAGAAACATCGATGGTAGAGAGCACGAAGTGGTCTGATGAAACAGATCGTGCGGTTGAAGATGATGAGATGGTGAGAGGTGACATAGACAGTCACACGCAGAGTTCTGGAGAAAAGGGTGTTGTAGCTGTGGGTGAAGGGGATATAACCCATGGTGATGAAGTTCAAGAACTGATTAACGATCGGGAGACTTTTAAAAGTAAACAGAAAGATGACGTCACTCTACAGAGGGTATGGAGGTCAGTGGAAAAAGGAGAAAACAAGTATGCAGTAAAGAACGGTGTGTTATTTAAAAGAGTGTTAGAGAACCAACAGGAGAGGTTTACTTTGGTCGTACCGAAAGAGTACAGAAGTAGAGTCATGAAGATGGCACACGATGAAGTCTTCGGTGGTCATCAGGGGGTAAAGAAGACTATGGGTAAAATTACCCAACAGTTCTTCTGGCCGAACATATATTCAGACGTAACTAAGCACTGTTACTCGTGCGATATATGCCAGAGAACGTGCCCGAAAGGTTCAGTGAAGAGGATACCTCTGTGCCCAATGCCCATCATTGAAGAGCCATTTCAAAGGGTGGTCATCGACCTGATTGGACCAATCTCACCACCATCTTCAGAAGGACACCAGTATGTCCTGACGCTTGTGGATGCCGCTACGCGCTATCCTGAAGCTGTGCCGCTAAAGAGCATTACTGCCCAGAAGGTGACGGAAAGTCTGGTGTCAATTTTCACGAGGTTGGGTGTACCAAAAGAAATCCTCAGTGACAATGGTAGACAATTTACATCTGATTTAATGAGAGATGTAACAAAGATGTTGAACATCAAACAGAAATTTTCCAGCATTTACCACCCAATGAGTCAAGGTGTCACCGAAAAGTTCAACGGAACTCTTAAGAGAATGCTCAAGAGAATGTGCAGTGAACAAGTGAGGAAGTGGCATAAGTTCATTGAGCCACTATTATTTGCATACAGGGAGGCTCCACAGGATTCCACAGGGTTCTCCCCATTCGAACTCCTGTATGGTAGGACTGTGCGAGGTCCTATGCAAATTTTACATGAAATTTGGGCGGGGGATATTAATCCTGAAGAGGCAAGGTCAACATATAGATATGTTTTCGACTTGCAGGAAAGACTAAACGAAACTCTAAAGTTGGCTAGAGAGAATTTAGCGAAGGCCCAAATTTCCCAGAAAAGATACTATGACAAGAGTGCAAAGGCCAGAAAATTGGAAGTAGGAGATCTAGCTCTTGTTCTCTTACCGACCTCGAGCAACAAGATGTTGATGAGATGGGGCGGGCCACATACAGTGGTGGAGTCATATGGTAAGGACAATTACAAGATCAAAGTGGGAGATGTGATTAAGACCTATCATATCAATCTGCTGAAGAAGTACATTGTGAGAGAGGAAAGTGAAGAAGAGGAAGAAGAGGTGGGTCAACATCCGGCGAATATAGGTGCTTCAGCAGTGATCCTCGACACTGAGAATGAAGAAAACATTACTCTAGTGGAAATGGACCCCACAATGGTGCGAAAGGAGAATTTGTCTGACACTAAGATCAGCGCAGACATAACCGATGATATGAGGAAAGAATTAATGGAGATCTTGAAGAAACATGAAGGGATTTTTACCGATGTGCCTGGCACCGCTAAAAACCACTATCATGCTATAGACCTTATCGACGACACCCCCATCAGGCTGAAGCCGTACAAATTACCTTTTACGACGCGGACGGAGTTAAAAAAGGAAACGGATAAGATGATAAGAATGGGCATCATCGTTCCCTCCACGTCGCCATATTCTGCACCTGTTGTCGTTGTCCAGAAAAAGGACGGGAGTAAAAGAGTGTGTTCGGACTACAGGGCCCTGAATAGGATCACGGTCTTTGATCCTGAGCCCATGACTACTACTCAAACTTTGTTTACCAAATTTGCAAAAGACAAGTTTTATACAAAACTTGACTTGGCCAAGGGCTACTGGCAGATAAAGATAAGGCCTGAAGATTGTCACAAAACCGGTTTTTCGACCGAGGACGGACACTTCCATTATCTCAAGCTACCATTCGGTATGGTTAATGCCGGAGCCACACTTGTAAGATCTATGCGCAGGATACTGGATGGAATCAACGATGTCGATTTTTATATCGACGATATCATCGTCCATTCCCAGACCTGGCGCGAGCATATGATCACGATTAAGACTGTTCTTCAAAGACTTCAGGAGGAGGGATTTACCATCAGGCCGACGAAGTGCGAGTTCGCTTCGTCGAGTGTTGAGTTTTTGGGCCACTTTATTGGCAATGGCACTAAGGGGTTGCATGAGGATAATGTGGTAAAAATTAAGAAAACAGAGCCGCCTAAGAACAAGAAACAAGTAAGGTCTTTCTTAGGGCTCACTGGTTATTACCAGGACTTTGTGAAAAATTATGCACAGATTGCAGCGCCATTGACCGACTTGACAAAGAAGGGAGAGCCAACGAAGGTCAGGTGGGAACCCAAACACCAACAAGCATTTGAGACATTGAAAGAAGCTTTGAGCTCGAAGCCCATATTGAAGATGCCAGAGTTGGAGAAGACGTTCACACTACAAGTGGATGCATCTGGCACTTCATTAGGATACGTCCTTTTACAAGAAGATGGAGGAATTCTCCACCCGATCGCTTATGGGAGTAAAAAGTTGTCTGTGACACAACAGAGGTACTCAACTTTGGAAAAAGAAGCGTTAGCGATCATAATGGGCATTAGAAAATTCGAGCCATACCTCTATGGGAAGGAGTTTATCCTCCAATCTGACCATAGACCGCTGACGGCTATGAATAAGAAGAGGTATGAGAATAATAGAATAATGAGGTGGTCTCTATATCTACAAAGATTCAGATTTATCTTAAACCACATAAGTGGGAAAGACAATGTTATAGCAGACTACCTAAGCAGATCATATGCCGACAACACATCTGTTCCATTATCAACAGGTCTGCACGAGAAGGAGCACTGAGTGAGATGAGGAACAATTTTTAATCACCGTGTTACATAAGCAAACTGTACCATTTCGCTTCAAAAAGGGTGCGGGCCAAAGATGTAATCAATTATACACGTTAATATATAACATTGCTTCATTTATGTATTGTAAAGTAATGGCCAACATTGCCATTGCAATATCTCTCTCATTTTTCTATATATACGTTGTATGATTGTAGCGGCTCGTCGAAAATTTTGTAAATATGGTTGTAATTCATGAGTAAATGACAGCCAATGAAAACTGGTTTCTCGAGACTTACTTTTGAAAAGCTAAGTTTTGATTGGTTGTCATTCACAAAACTGTGATAATAATAATAATACTATTATTATTTATTATTATTATTATATTACTTATTTTATTATTATTATTATTATTATTATTATTATTATATTATTATTATTATTTTATTATTATTATTATTATTATTATTATGATTATTATTATATTATTTATATTTTAAAACTGTTATAAGGAGATACTACGCATTTATTATTATGTAATTGTTTTGTATATATATATATAAATGTGTATGAATAATATTTAATGATTTTATATAATGTGAAGCTCACAATGTATAAATGCATTTGGCTTTTATGTTTCGATTTTAGAAGAAAATTGTGATTTCTTGTGGACGAAGTTCAATTGTACAGAAATACCAATTTTCGGTCTTGCTAAATGTTTAATATACATTTGTTTTTCTAAAATAATTAATAAGTGGATACATCATTTTATTAATTATTTTAGGAATTGTGATTGGATGGTTAGGCGTAAACTGATTGACGAAGATTTGTATAAATAGTAAAATTATGAATATTTGATATCTTTTTGCTTTCATTCGTTGTTGATCAAAGTGCTTACAGTTGGTATGCGCTTGTCGCCTTGTCTGATCAATTTTATTATTTTTTAGTGTGCATATTCTTGTATAGTGGAGTGTCTTATTTTATATTTTTGTAAAGTAATTGTAGTAATGTTTTTAAATGTAAAATGGTGTTTTAATTTTCAATGTGGAAATAATCGTGGCTTATTTTTTCTTGTAAAAGCTGATTGGTGTTTAATCTTTGTTTTAAATCTGAGCCAGTGTTTATTTGTAATTTCGCATTGCTATTTTAAAAGCATCGTCCTTGTGATATGCGAATTGCAACATGCATTGTTCTGCGGGTTACCATATATCACTAGCGGTAAGAGGTATTTTATCAGTGAAGGTCTTGTGTTTATTTTAATATGGTTAAAGATTCTTGTAGTTAACAAATATAAAGTGTTAACGATTAAAATTTTATTGTTTTATACACGTAAAATTGCCAAAGTCACATTTTGTATTTATTTGAAATTAAGATTTGTTATATTACTAGTTGGCAACTCTTGCTTTAAGACATCAGCGTGTTTTTGATCAGCTGGTTATGCATTCACTTGGTCACATGTGAAAAATCGATGCTTAAGTAATTCTAAAAACATTAATTTACAAGGAAATAATTTTATATCTTTATGTAAAGTCATTGTCTATATACTTTTTCGTTAGTATATTAGTTGCTTCATTTATATAATCGATCTTGAACATCAATAGTATAATTATATATATATATAATATATAATAATATATATATTTATTATTATATATATTATATTAATATATATATATATATATATATATATATATATATATATATATATATATATATATATTTTAGATTATATTTTATTTTTATATTTTTTTTCATATATATATAAATAGCTCAAAAGATTTATATAAAATACATTGGTAAAGCATTTAGTGTTGATATTTGATTTTATTTTTTAAAGCATGAATATTTAATATTTTTATCTATATATATATATCTTGCTAGGAATGCTGGGTTCTATATTTGCGGTGCGCATGTATGCGGATACCTACGGACATCCGGATACATGTACATGGAATTATAAACCTGTAGATAGTTTTGAAGTATATATATATATATATATATATAAATATAACTGATATATAGTACTGAAGATTCTATATGTGCAGTGCGCATGTATGCGAATACCCACGGACATTCGGATACATGTTCATGGACTTATAAAATCTAGTTTGTAAGACCAGTACATTTTTATTTATTTTTTTTTTTTTTTTAAAAATTTTTCTAAATAATCCCAGTAGGTTTTCTGTGAGTACTTTACCAAAACGATGTTTTTACTGTTGTCAATTGGTATCTCAATAATTCAATTAGCTATTGCTTTAAGTCTTAAAGACGTGGTTTTCGTGATTGAAAGATTGATCACAAAAAGGGTTCATTCTCTGATAAGAAAAGTATTGACTGAACTGTTTTCACATAAGACAAAGAACTCGGCCAAACCGTTGTTCCACTTGAAGGGTCTCTAAAAGGATAAGTTGGTGAGTTGTAAGTATTGAGTTGCACTGCAATATTGCACAGGCCGATAGCTCACTAAACAAGAGGCCTGGATACTGTTACAATTACAGGTTTGCGAATCTAATAAAGGTGTTTGTTGATTGGAATATGTCACGGGGGCCTGCTAAAGGATTTGTTCATCAGTTCGAAGAGTAAGTTATGACAGATAATTTAATATCTTTTTAACCAATCACCCTACAATTACATACCTCATTTCTGATACTAAAAACAAGAGAGCTGATATCTGATGATAAAGTTCCTGTAGAAGAAGGAAGTTTGTACTAAATCGCCAGGAAAACAAACCAATGATGTCTTTAGGTGCTTAGTTACAACAGTTGAAAGACTGCTGTTCATACTCTCATTTCACTAATTATTCTCTTTTATCTATTTTCAATACATACCTCATTTCTGATACTAAAAACAAGAGGGCTGATATCTGATGATAAAGTTCCTGTAGAAGAAGGAAGTTTGTACTAAATCGCCAGGAAAACAAACCAATGATGTCTTTAGGTGCTTAGTTACAACAGTTGAAAGACTGCTGTTCATATCTCATTGCACTAATTATTCTCTTTTACCTTTTTTTTAATACCTCATTTCGATACTAAAAACAAGAGGGCTGACATCTGATGATAAAGTTCCTGTAGAAGAAGGAAATTTGTACTAAATCGCCAAGGGAATAACCAATGATGTCTTTAGGTACTTAGTTACAAAAGTTGAAAGACTGCTGTTCAATATCTCATTTTTACTTAATTATTCTCTTTTACCCATTTTCAATACATACCTCATTTCTGATACTAAAAACAAGAGGCTGATATCTGATGATAAAGTTCCTGTAGAAGAAGGAAGTTTGTACTAAATAGCCAAGGAACCAAACCAATGATGTCTTTAGGTACTTAGTTACAACAGTTGAAAAATTGATATTCATACTCTCATTTCATAATTATTTCTTTTAATCTATTTTTCAAGTAGCATTAGCCTAATTTCTGATACTAAAAAAACAAGAGGGCTGATACTCTGATTGATAAAGTTCCTGAAAAGAAGGAGTTTACTAAGATCGCCAAGGAACCAAACCAATGTTGTCTTTTAGGTACTTAGTTACAAAAGTTGAAAGACTGCTGTTCAAATCTCAATTCACTAATTATTCTCTTTTTACCCCATTTTCAATACATACCTCATTTATGTCAGATACTAAAAACAAGAGGGCGGTTATCTGATGATAAAGTTCCTGTAGAAGGAGGATGTTTGTACTAAATCGCCAAGGAAACAAACCAATGATGTCTTTAGTTACTTAGTTACAACAGTTGAAAGATTGCTGTTCATACTCTCATTTCACTAAATTATTCTCTTTTATCTATTGTCAATTCATACCTTCATTATTCTGGATACTAAAAACAAGAGGATGCTGATATCTGCATGATAAGCTTCCTGTAGAAGAAAGAAGTTTGTACTAATCGACTGAAGGAACCCAAACCATGATGGTTTTTACGGTACATTAGTTCACAAACAGTTGTGGGAAAGACTGGCTGTTCATTAATATTTCATTTCACGTAATTATTCTCTTT
This sequence comes from Trachelipus rathkii, assembly GCA_015478945.1. Taxonomy (NCBI): domain Eukaryota; kingdom Metazoa; phylum Arthropoda; class Malacostraca; order Isopoda; family Trachelipodidae; genus Trachelipus; species Trachelipus rathkii. The sequence goes on from JABUQX010045862.1 coordinate 22,127, forward strand.
TCTCTTATTTTCATTAACATGCCTCATTCTGATACAAAAACAAGAGGGCTGTTATCTGATGATAAATTTCCTGTAGAAAAGGATGTTTGTAATAAGATCGCCAAGGAACCAACAATGACTGTCTTTAGGTACTTCGTGTACACAGTGAAAAGACTGCTGTTCAAATCTCATGTTCACCTAAATTATTCTCTTTTACCTATTTTTCAATTACATACCTCATTTCTGATACTAAAAACAAGAGGGCTGATATCTGATGATGAAAAAGTTCCTGTAAGGAAAGAAGGAAGTGCTGTACTAAATGGCCAGGAAACTAAACCAATGCATGTCTTAGACTTAGTTACAACAGATTTGAAAGATTGCTATTCATGCCTCTC
>JABUQX010045862.1:37500-40000 GCA_015478945.1 Trachelipus rathkii
GATGATCTATTCGATATTGCTAACCAAAATCACTACAAATGATAAATATTAATGAAGACAAGCAATTTCTACTGAAGAAAGAGAAAAAGGACGTCCAGGCTGCATGGGAGGCATTGACATGAAATGCGCAAGCTCATGGAGAAAAGAAAATGTGAGCGTCACAATCAGGAGGAAGAGAAGAACGAAGACAAAAAATTGCTGGATTTCCGTCAACATCATCAGGTAAGATTGCACAGTTTTCACAATAATATTTGGCAATGCAAACTTTAATGGCGAAATATTAAATTAATTTCAATTTTACAATACAATTTTCTTATATGATACAATTACAAAATAATATAATACAATTAATACAATATAAGTACTATTTATAATACATTTACTTCAGATCCTAATTGTAAAAATTGTGTAGAATTTATTCTAGAGGCTAAATATGTTTGTATTTTAGAGCGTGAGCAATTTTACAATACAGATTCATTGTTGGAAAGATAATTTACACTTCCGATTATAAATAGTATCGATTAATCGATTGTAAATTATAATTTTCGAATCCAAGAACGAATGAACTCTCTGAGAGCTCAAACATTTGAGATTAATGTGAAGTTCGAATGTGCAGAAAGATTTCTCTAAATGTTTTCAAATTTTAACACCGGATGTTGGGCTGGTAACTTTTTCTTTAGCGGTCACCACTTCCTCTTCGGATCTATGGTTTAAATGGATTCAGGTTCGATATTTTTATTTCCTACGATCTCCTATTTAGCTGATGAATCCGTTTTATATAAGAGTAAAAGCTTTCTTTTTGAACATCGGGTACTGTTTCCGACCCCGCCCCTCAAATAAAAGATTATTCTCCGGTTACACAAAAAAATATTGTTACCTTCCGGATTTAATCCAAAACCTTATGCCACAATATATTTTGACACCAACTATGGCAAAGTAAAGGAAATTCTCCTACAAGGACAAGTTTCTATTGAGTTAGCGGCTCCAAATTAGAGCATGATCAAAGGAATCGATTTATCGATATTTTTTATATCGATCATTCCCGTAACTCCAAGTACTGACTGACTAAATAATTTATTTTACAACACTTGTCACCACAGTTCAAATAAATGAAAATAAAAATTTCAGCCACAAAAAGCCAATTTATTTCCACTCACCTACTAGAATTACATAATAGAAAAAAAAAAAAACGGTAGACGAAGTTTTAACCGCCACCCAAGCCATTTAAAAAAATCTCCGTGTGAAACATTTCGAATAAATAACTCAAAACATCACAAAAATTTTCCTAAGTTCGAACATTTTATCAATTCATTTTATCTCAAGCAAATTGAACTTCCGTGTGCCATCAATTTGATGCAATACAATAATTGAAAATTATTTCGAATTTGCAAAAGTAATATGTCTTGCATTCGACACACTCTTATATATATGTATATTTTTAAAAGCTACGGCATTCCCACCTCATCGATAACGCTCTTTAGGTGAGTCTGCCCATGCATTCCGCGCCCAATTCATGAATATCAATGATAACGATCCGAGATTACTCTGTCCCTATAAATCTCGAAATATGCGTTGAGGAGGTGGGAAAAACATACGTTGATTTTAAGCCGACAGATCAAACTACACAATCCTTTCGTCTGTCTATCTGCCTGTTGTCTTGTCCAGTCGTCTGCTTGTCGGAACCTTTCTTCTTACTTTCTCACCTCCAGTCTTTTAATTCTCCCTTTTCTCTCTCTTTTTAGTTTAATTTTATCTTTTGTATTTGCTTAAAAATTTTGAACCTTTCACGTCTTTTTTTTTATATAATGTTTACTGGAAATTGAATTTTTTGTTTCTTTTTTGCGATTTATAATTTTTACTTTAACTTTTTCTACATTTTTAAGCTCTTTCATTTACTCTTTGTTTCTCCAGCGTTTTTTAGTTCTATGAACATTAAATATATATATATAATATATATATATATATATATATATCATTTTATATATATATATATATATTATATATATATAATTATAGGATAATATATATATTATGCAGTAGGGGTAAGGTTTTCAAACCAGCTTAGGGTTCCATCTGAAATTTACAGATAATTATGCGGTTTTAATGCATTTAAAAGTTTGTATATAATATTATATATATATAGATATATATTATATAATATATAATATATTATTATTATATATAATATATTATATATAATATATATATACTATAATAATTATATATATATATATATATATATTATAATATATAGATATATATATAATAAATATAATTATAATATATTATATATATATTATAGTTATATAATATATATATATATATATAATATATATATATATATATATATATAATATATATATATATATATATATATATATATAACAACGAATTTTTATAAAGTAATTTTTTAATAACAATAATAATAATAATAATAATAATAATAATAATAATAATAATAATAATAATAATAATAATAATAATAATAATAATAATAATA
>JABUQX010045862.1:45000-46730 GCA_015478945.1 Trachelipus rathkii
TATATATATATATATATATCTGACTGAGACTAAGAGGATAGTGGATCAACTCACCCTTTATAAAGTATTTCATACGTAGCATAAGACTAAATAAAATAAGCTTAATATGAATTTTAGCGATTAAGATTTGAAAAGGAGTTTTAATTTCTTTATTTTTTATCCCTCTTGAAGAATCTGGAATAACGTTAATTTGTTTCATACACAATCGAATCCTGTTTTCTCAATAGAGCATTTTTTAGGTGAATAAAGATCTAACTTTGAAATATTAAAGGTCTTTATTTTGATAACATAATTGTCAAATACTCTTTTGATTCTGATGTAATTAAAGATCAAAGCTAACTTTTTTAAATTTAAATTATATAGTCATGTAAATCATTTTAAAAATCTTCTCAGGAAACTTTGATATCTCTAAAAAGTCTTTGAAATAGCAGATAATTACTTATTAGAATTAGGTGTGTAAAAGAACGATGAAAAACCTTGTTTGAGAAAGTAATTATTATCTTGCTTCTGAGTAATGATCATTTTCTCTGATATATTCCACGTTTTTTGATCATAACTTGTGTTCTAATATTATATTATTTGATAAACAAATAGTTTTAAAGTACGGATGGGAGTTTACGGAGACTAACTTCTTGCCTTTAATATAAAAACCTGTAAGTTGAAATATATGATAAATTAAGGGATTAATAATTGTGGTAACTAAATCGTTTGTATTTAGAAATTAATTTATACTATAAGTTATTGCTTGTAGGAGAATTATATTCATTTCAGAATATTTCTCTAATAACGGAAAAATAATATTACTAAAAAATACAGTGAGCAGCATAAAAACTAACAAAATATCTGCTTTTTCATGCATAAAAAAAAAGAAAAGAAAAAACAACAAAAAAAAACAAAAAACAAAGTAAACTCTTACTATAAAACGATTTTCGTCAGTTCAACTTCTTCTCCCGAAAAAGAATAAATAGAAAGGTTTATAAAGTATTGTATAAAATAAGAAGTACGTAACAATGGAAAATTTGTGAAATATTAATATATCACACAAAAAAAAAAAAAAGTTTAAAATATTAACAAACAATTCTACGGTACAAGATTCAATGTTTTGATATTTGGGAAGGGGAATTATTATAGAAAGTGATATATATATATAATATATATATATAATTAATATATATATATATATAATATATTATATATATATTATAATATATATATATATATATATATTATATATATAATATATATAATATATTATATATATATATATTATATAATTATATATATAATATATATATATAACTTTAATATATAATATAATAATATAATATATATATATATATTATATTAATATATTATTATATAATTTCTTATTATATATATAATAATATATATTTATACATATATAATAATATATATAGATATATATATATTATATATATATATATTATACTAATAATATATATATTAATTATATATATATATTATATATATATATTATATATAATAATATATTATTATTATATATATATGTATATATATATATTATTTAATATATAATATATATATTATATATTATATTATATATATATATATACTAGTGTGGGCACTTCGACTCAACTTTGTTGCGCCGCAATTGCATCGCAATATATCTCCTGGTTGCGTTGTTGCGATTGCCCGCATTTATTTTGAATGGAGTTGCGAATTGCTTGCGACGCAATTATCTCTCTTTT
>JABUQX010045863.1:2500-15000 GCA_015478945.1 Trachelipus rathkii
ATATATATTATATTATATAGTATATATATAATATAATGATAATTAATATTATATATATATATATATAATACTATTATATTTATAATATATATATATATATATTATAATAGATATTTATATTAATATATATTAATATTAATAAATAATATTAATATTATATTAATATTATATATATATTTATATATAGTTATATATTATTATATATATATATTTATATTATAATTATATATATTAATATATATATATATTATATTATTATTATCAGGGTTATTTCATACTTTTCTTTTATTATCTTAAGGAATAATTGTATTAAAGTATACTCATTTGGGAGGAACATCATTGACTTAAAATTACCTTTAATCCTTGGAAATAATTGGAAGGAAAAATAATACTAAATATATAATATTATTAAAATTAGATTACATGGTTGTGCATTCCCGGTAATTATGGTGGTTCAGGATTTTTAAGGGTGAAAATTGGAATGATCAATAAATTACATAAAACAAGTATGATATAAAAATGCTCATTGATGTTATATCCTATGAGTTTCAGTGGCGCAGAAAAAAGTTTCTGATCCTCCGCAGTCTATTTTAATGTGAGCAGATTAAATGTTTGTTTGTTATTCATACGACTCACATTGGTGAATAATTATTTTATTCGGTGGGGATGACTAACATAGAGGATATTTAAGTGTGATAGAATAAACACTGTAAGATAGAGAACGGTATAGATAGATTTTATATTACTACCAAGACACAGGATAATTTTTCTTTAAATACACTATATCGAAGATGCTCGATTTATCGGCTAGAAGATCATAATTATTGTTTGGTGAGTCAGTATATGGACAAGGGACCGCACGACATCGCAAGCATCGGGCCCTTCAGGGAGTTTTATGTGTCGTGGATAGTGCATGAAAATTAGATGCAGTGAGAGGGCACGAAAAATTAACCAGGAGTTAATAACGTAAGGTAGATAACAAAACACGGAATGGGACAAAAAGGGTACTTTTAAAATTGCTATCAAATTATGAGATATTGGTTTGAGGTGTAGGTGTACAGATCGTATCTTAATTATAACTGGAGATTAGTACGTTTTATTATTCAATAATTAGGTTGAAGAGGTTAGTGTTTTTAAACTGAGTCTCTGCGCTTAAGTTCAGAGATCACTGCAGAGCTCCTTTTGTTATTCAGTTGTCAAACGTCCTTCTGGATTGTATTTTCTGAAGATAATTTACAAAATAATCATACTCTCCTCGAGAATAAACCAGAAATTAGATAAAAGGATTACTCTGTTACGGTACATTGGGAACCCACAACTATTAATCCAATATAGGCTCTCATAAAGAGATGACCAAATACTCACTAATTCGGGAGATTAACTCTGAGGATTCGGATTTGATGAGGAATAACCAAATATAGGATATAGGTGAATTGTCTTTCTTGTTCAGGGCAGTCAACAGAATTAGTTTTAGCTGCAGATAGATCATGTATATACACATAATAGTGAAATTAAGGAATTCTTATTGTCTATGTTGTTAGCTGCCTACTCACGCTTTATTATAGTGATACAGGTTATAAAAGATATGTCTCTAGAGTTTATACTCACATACATAAAATAGGGTATAGATCTATAATAGTTTGATAACCAAAAAACTCATCACATAGAAACGTATTTAACTAATTTATTCACCCGAATTACCCCCCACAAATGGGTATTGTATTTACTTTGGGAGCACTTGTTAACTACGATACTATGTGGATAACCAGATTCTTCTCTCTCAAAATGCATTATAGCTACTATAATAATCCGTTTTTTCTTTGCATCATTTATTAGCAAATAATGAACGTATATTTATATTTGCTTACTTTAATTATTATTATAAAATTAATTTTTAATATTTCTCAAATTTCAATACTTGTTTTCTCAATGCAGCACTTTAAATTTAATTTGACTTAAGTATAATATTATAACTATTATATAGATGATATAAAATTAAAGTTTAGATAAAAAAAACATTTATATTGCGCATGAACTATAATACAAGGTACCTAATATTAATTAATATATATATATAATTATTTAATTAATATTACTATATACTTAATTATAGATGCGTATAATTTGGTTCATTTAGAATCGGAGGCTCAATAATTCATTCAATATTTTTTGGGACATTATAGGGGTATCATTCCTATATATAGGTTATACAATTTATATGTTACGGGGTAATGTTATTTATATTAGGCTAGTAATATGTATTATAACAAATATATTATAAAGGAATTATTTATTATGGATATTAAAACGTCCATATAGATAAATATATATATTAATATTTATTAAGATCATACTCCGGATTTAATACCTATATACTTACTAGTTGAAGGCAGGCGGGTTTTTATAAGGTGTTTTGGTCGGGGTGAGTATAGCTTGCACATCACAGTGTTTGTATCTCCTCTCAAGAATTCTTATATATTACTTGGGGATATGCGAAAATGCTCTACTATAAGTGCGGAAGAGGCGAATAGTCTTATTCTTGTGATGGGATGGTATCCAGAGATATTGAGGCGTAATGTCCATAGGGTCTCAATTGATGTGGTTCATGTGGTTGCCGGGAGAATATCAGCTTTTATTTTTAAACAAATCACTCGCTCGCATTACCAATCGATTCTTCCTATCACTATACAGAGTTAAATTATATAATATATATTAATATATATATATATAATATATATAATATAAGTATTATATATATACTATATATAATATATAGTATATTATATACTATATTATATATATATATTTATATATATATTATATATTAATTATATATATATATAATATATATAGTATAGTATGGCCAGCCTTTCCATTAGCCGTCATATGTATCTTAAAAAACTACTAATGCTAGCTCTAGAAAAGGAATACTATTTTTAGATTCTGCGTAAAATTTTACTTATGAAAATTATTAAATCAGTAATCCTTAATGAATATAATGAATAATAATAACAATTATTACCATAATCATGACTTGAAAAATTCTATCGAACATCTGGCATCTTCATCACAGTTCATTGTAACGGGGTCTGAAATCGCTTTATCTTGTTCATTTTTTTCAAACAGTAATATATATATATATATATATATATATATATATATATATAATATATATATATATATATAAATATATATATATATATATATATATATATATCTATATATATAGTATTATTAGTATATATATATATAAATACGGCACCGGTAAGAGGGCCTGAGCCGACGGGGACATAGGGGGGGACACTTTTCCCGATAGCCCGTAGGGGAGGGGGCGGAGGAACCCCCGCGACACCCAAATACCAAAGAGCGGTGGTTCCGGAGACCTCCCGGAGGGGGGGGAAATTTGTCCGTACCAGTCGTGATTCGCGCGGAAGGTCCGGATGACCTTCGTGCCGAACCTCCTGCCATCTCTGCGGTCCAACCTTGGGTACTCTTTTAGTTTTAAACACCACCAACGATTAAGGCCATATGTAAGGTTACGTTAATTATAATGTTTCAAAATACTTAATTCTACATTTTATTCACTTTTTTTTTAAAACCGATTTTTAAGGTTGTTCATAACTAAAAATTTTACGGCGCTGTTTTCCCAAATGTATTTCCTTTTTACTGGCATGCATCTAATATTTTAAATCATACTGACGGCTAATCGAAACGCTGATATATCATATATATATATATATATATATATGATATATATATATATAATATATATTATATATATATATATATATAATATATAAATATATATATATATATATATATATATACTATGGTGATATTTGGTTTAGAGCGACACTATCATCGATCCATATCTCCAAATACTACAATAGTTAGCAGGAAAAGGAAGTACATTGTTGGATATCCTGGCAAAGTTTTATTGCGATAACTGTAAAAAAAAAAAAAAAAAGAAAAAAAAAAATCATATCTCAAAAACTACAATTAGCTGCAGCGAAAAGGAATACATTTTTTGAATGCTGGTGAAATTTTAAGTCAGGAAAATGGTAAAAATAAAATTAAAATATAAATAAAATAAATATTGTGGCTATTTTATTTTTTTAGGAGCAGGTGACATAATATATATATATAGTTTATTTGTAAGGTATTACGCGGCAATGTAGGGGGCTCGAGCCGACCGGGGAAACACAGGGGGGGACGTTTTTCCCATACCCCGTATGGGGAAGGGGCGGAGGAAACCGCGACACCAAATACCAAAAGAGCGGGGGTTCCGGAGACCCTCCCCGAGGGGGGGAATTAGTCCTACCCCTGTCGTTCCGCCGGAAGGCCGAGAGACCCCGACTCCTGCCATCGTGCGGTATACCCTGGGGTATTCTTTAGTAAAAGAAAAAAAAGCTAAATTTAATAGAAAGTCTATTTATTTTAAACGAGTAACCAATAAAGTCTCTAAATAGGCTCTCTGATCATATTACTATAGATTATTTCAGCAATAATATTTTTTCTATTTTTTTACATTTTCCTATCGAAAAATTTTACCAGGAGTCCAAAAATGTATTCTTTGTTCGCTGTAGCTATTGGTAGTTTTCTTGAGATATATATATATATTTTTTTTTTTTTTTTTTTTTTTTTTTTTTACATTTTCACGCCCTGAAAATTTGGACCAGCCATTTCAAGCAAAATGTAATTCCTTTTCCCTGTGGCTATCGTTAGTTTTTGAGATATGGATCTGATGATAGTTGTCGCTCTAAAACAAATATATATATATATATAATACTATATATATATATAGTATATATATATATATATATATATAGTATATCTCATTGTGTAAAAAACTATATATATATAATATAATATATATATTTATATTAATTAATTATATATATTAATATATAAATATATATTTAATAATATATATATATATTATATAATATTACACGGTACAATTGGTCCCCATTTGCTCATGTTTTAGTAGGTTTTAGCTTATCAACCCATTCGGCAAAGGTTCAAGATTTATAGAAGGTTTCAGGCCCCTTGGCTACAGACGAAAAATTAAAATTTTCTTTTAATACTCTCGGGTACTTCGGAGAAACGGGCAACGTCACCTTCTAGAAATTAAGGGTTCAAATTTCTTCTTCCTTTTTTAATTTTTACTTTAAAATAAAATACTATATAATTTACTATATATATATATATAATATATATATATAATATATATATATATATATATATATATATAAATATATATATATATATATATATATATATATATATATATATATCCGCAATTTCACTCAGATAAATTTCCCCTATCATCTACTACTACTGGTATAGCTAATGGTAGGGGCGTTTTCGGTTGCATTTGTGTTTACGATAGTAAGAATGCTCGCGTTGCGTTATTTTTGCTAAAGCTTAGTGCAAATTGAAAGATAATTGCTTACAAACCGTAAGGAATTCTTAATTCTTAAGTTGCTATTTATCATCATGATTACTTCACTTCTAAAACGGTTCTTGAAAATGGTAAACACAAAAGACCTTCATTTCTTTAAGTTTTCATTCAATATAAAATCGGCTTAAATCTAATTCTTCCAAATCAATAAACTCCATCATAGTTGATCAATTTTTTGTAATAAACCATTTATTATTTTTTAAATTTCCCTGTTTTTATCCGAATCGACGTTCCATCACAACAATTCCAATTGTTCAACAACAAAAGTAAACATCGTAAGAATCGTGTTCGTTTTTGCACGAAACTCAGGCAATTAGTTCAGGCAATCAGCAAAGAACTCTTATGGATGTTAAGTGTAGGTTTAGTTGTTTTTATATATAAAAGATTCCAAATTTTTAGGTTCTTCATCTGTAGAAACATTCTGAAAATGGGAATTTTGAAGAATATAGGCGTGCCTATTGATGTCATAGTAAATCTCTGACGTTAAATTCTCTGGCTTGAGAGATGGAAAATTATTTCGAAAGGAAATGCCCATGTTTGGAGGCTCGCATCTTTAGTTATAGGAAAATCTTGACCTAAATAGTCGACGCTAATGCTGCCACATTTATATGTAACGATGTGTGACCTTCAAAGTTCATGGGGACTTCTGTAATCTTAACAGAAACTGCCCAGTTAGTTGTTTATAAATAAAAATATAAGAACCTTGTATGTGAAGTTTTTGTTTAAGTTTTATAATTGAAAGTCTTCACTTTTGGAAATGGTCTTCATTGGAAAGGGTCCAATTAGGGAAGCCGAACATAAACAGGGAAGTTTAGGACAATCAATATGCGTAGTTTTAGAGCGATAATGTTTAAAAACTGATAAACAAGTTTATCAAAAAGTAGAGGGATAAAGGCTAAAACTAGAAAATGTTCGAGAAAGATGATTTATGTCATGAAAAACTCCAATCAGAACAAATAGACAAAGGCATCTGTAGAGGGACGTTAAACCCGCGAATTTATATTAAGAGATAGAAATAAAAAATTAGTCCCAAGTAAAGTAAGTGGGCTTACGATAAATAGAAGTAGCAAGCCCACTAATACTTGGGACTAATTCTTTAGTTCTATCTCCTTTAATTCATAATTGTAATAATACGAAGTGTTTACGATAGAATGAATTTAGTTAATTTCTTTGCTTTAATTAGACCGTTTTCGTTTTGGTCATTTGTACTGTATGCTCGCATAAGAATCTAAACCGCAGTTTTAGCATGAAATTTCACGCCTCGCGATTTCTGTATAGGCTTAACTTGTTTTTAAACATTTGGAATCACTGTTCGTGAATGGAAAGCACGTGGTTTTGAAATAAACAGAAATAAAAAAAAATAAAAATTTTAATATACAAATATCTGATCAACTATTTGTGATAGAGTTTATCCATTTGAAGAGAATTAGATTTAAGAGTTGATTTATGATGAAACATCATCAATCTCCGACGGGCGGGCCTACCACGCGCCATCTTGTTGTTTACATTTTCGTAAGAGCGTGCTTAAATTCGGCAAGCACGGGAAATTAGCAACCTTACAGAATAAGGAAATTCATTACGTTTGTGAGCTTCTTACTAATTTCGGTAATTTTGACAAAAACAGAATGCAAACTCGAGCATTCTTACTGTTTCTAAGCACAAATTCAAAAAAAACGAAAACGGCTTTATATAATATAATATATATATATATATATTATAATATATATAGTTTATATATTATATATATATTAATATATATATTTAAAATATTCTTATTTTTAATAATATCGTGATGAATCTTACTACGCGAGTCACATTTTAAAGCGATACGCGTCGAGACTACGCCCTGGCACCGCCGCAGGTAGAGAATAGTATTTCGTACCAGTGTTCGATTATAAGATAATTTATATATATATATATATATTATATATAATAAATATATATATATATAATATATATATATAATATATATATATATATATATATATATATATATATATATATATGGGCGTCGCCAGCTTCCAAGCTAGGGGGGCAGCGAAATTTTATAGAGTAATATATATATATATATATATATATATATATATATATATAATATATAATATATACTATATATATATATATTATGAGTATATATACTATATATATATATATAATATATATATATTATAATATAATATATCTATAATATAATATATATATAAGAAAGAATGAATAAACTAAAAACATTGTATGGATAATTAATGATTATATTGAAAAAAAAATTAGCTTTATAAAACAGTAGAATACAAAATACAATAGCAATGATGAAAGTTCCACAATATAAGCATTGCAAAATTCAATATTATAAAAAAGTAATTTCGTTGGTTTAAGGCAATTTATGAACTACTGTTTGAATAAAATAATTGTCAAACACAAATTTCTGTGTACACTCATCATAGCTAGCCCGTTTAGCCTGTCGTCTCCATAGTACTTAGTAGCCAAGTCTTGATCCTTCGCAGAGTAATGAAAGAGCGCTCTATACTGGTGGTGCATGGCTGGCGAGTAGTATCATCAAAGTTTTTTCGTCACGAAAAAAAGGTTCAGTCTCCTTTAATACTTGGGAGACAACAAGATCTTTTTAGTTCTTCACTACTCGTTTCTTCGTCCTTTTCCAATTTGTACCAAAGTTCTAGCTCTTCTTTTATGCCTTCTAAAGTGGTAAAACTATAAAATGAAGCTGTCTTTCCTTTAACTCATTGATTGTTATGAGTGAAGCATGTGAAAGGATCTGCCGATTTAGGTTTGAGGGGCCCTAAGCTTGAAGGCATCTGCCCCTTTATATATTATAATATAATTATTATATATATTATATATAATATATATAATATTAATATATAATATATATATATATATTATAATATATATATATTATATATATAGGGGAGGTTTGACTCAAGAATTGCGCAAAGCAGACTACATAAAATATCCTTTTTCATGCCTTTTGACAAAGCAAAGTCACCGATGATGTCATCAATATAAACTACGTACTTGTCATTTCTATGCCACAGAGGCTCAGAGTAACATAATTAGTTTGAGACATTGTAGTTCTAAATTCATTTTTATCCTCGTCATTTGAGAAAAGGATCTTTCTCCATGGCAATTTGTAATCATCATACAAAGGAACATTCTCAGAATTGATTCTACATTAGGGAATGCTGATTGGACATGATCATTAAATATTATGTCGTACAGATCCTGATGTGTCAGATTATCATGTTCATGGTTTTGACAATGTTTAACATATTTATGAAAGTGCTTGAGTTCTCCAGCAAAGTTCATGTCCACATCTTCAGGATATTTTGGTTAATGATTAATTCGTCTCGAATCTCTTCTCTGTAGCGATCTAATTTTTTAAAAGGAAAAATCGTCTTTGCAGCATCATTTGTATACTGATCCTTTGTGCCATGTTTGATTCTATTATGCATCCATCACAGTAAAATTTGATTCTGAAACTTGTCTCTTGGCGGAAGATTCCTAAAACATCATCTTGCCGCCATATAAGCCTCCTTTTAAGATTTGCTTTCTTATATTCACGTCAGCATTTTGTCTTTGCTTGTTTTTCAAAAAAATCAAAATAGATTTCTGGAACTTACAAAATCCGAAAGTGAAGCTATAATTACTACGATAACAGCTAATATTTGGGTACTGCGTGACGACTAACCTGTTAATTATCCAGAAATAACCCCACAAATAACATTATATAAATTCAGTTTCCTGCATTTATTCAAAAGTTATGCTTGATCTTGTTTTCACCCTTCTCTGCTGGCCGACAATATACACCGAAGCAATGCTGAAAATGTTTCGTCCTACTGTCAAGTATGAGTTGTGCCCTTGAATACATCTTCCATCTCGTCTTTGATAAAGACTTTGGAACTTATAGGTGATACGCATGCGAAAAAAATTATAGGCGCGCCCAGTTCTGGTAGAAGCTGAAAAGAAATCATATATTTTTTGAGCAATTCCAAAAAAGTTTACTTCATCTAAGCCAGCAAGTTACTGCTGCTCACCAACAGATTCAACGTGACCTGCCAACTTGGATATATTATAATATTATATATATATAATATATATATATATATATATATATATATATATATATATATATATATATATATAATATTATATAATTATATATATGCATTCTTATTAATTTTAATAACATTTCTTGCATACCCTTATATTTGCCAGACATATTGGCAGCATTATCGTATGACTGGCCTCGACACTTACTAAAATCTATTTCACATTCATTTGTAAGGTAATCATGCACCATCTTAGCCATACTTTCCCCAGTATGGCTACTCATCTCTAGGAAGGTTAGAAAACGTTCAATAGGGAGCCCATTATCCTGTGCGACATACCTTAACAATAACAGTGAGCTGATCTACATGGGACAGGTCTGGAGTGGAATCTACAGATAAACTGAAGTATCCTGCTGTTTTTAAATCATCCAAAATTGATTTTCTTACTTTAATTGCCATCATTTGGATAAATTCATCACATATTGTTTTAGAAAGATAGGATGTAACACCTGATCCTCTATTTCCAAATTTTATATGATTTGCTAGAAAAGGATCAAATATTGCAACAAGTTCAAGTAATCCAAGGTAATTGCCATTGTGGGGAGAACCAAATATTTCCTTATCTCCTCTGAAAGGTAAACCACGCTCTGCCAGAGTAACTATGACTGCCACAACTCGTTCAAGAACGTGTTTCCAGTACTGCCGTTTATTATGTATCTGTTCTGCTAGTTGACAGTCAATTTTTGAGCCACGTTTTCTTGCGAGATATGCTACTGAAGACGTTCTATGGTCTTCAGAATTTTCATGATTTTGAATTAAAAAGGTGTTGCGCCAATCAGAAAATCCATCTGATGATAATGGTTTTGGAGAATTTGAAAAGAGTTTGCACACAAAACAGTATACACGACCAGTTTCTGGTGAATATACTAACCATTCTCTGCAGTATTTTTCACCGTTAGCCCGTTTGGGATAGAAGAAACTCTTTGAACAATATCTGTCTTGGTTTGCATAACACCTCTTTGACTTTTCAAATGAACCATCTGAGTGTTGACACTCTGACGGACCTTTTTCTACCCAGTATACCCATTCCATCTCTTGCAGTATTTCCGACCCATACCAAACATCATTCTTTTCTTTTTTGAGGTTGGACCTGTACTACTAATACTCTCTTGTTGGTCAATCTGAATTCTTCTTGATTCAATCATTGAAGCAGATTCTATAGAACTAAATGTACCAGGTTCTGTATCAGAAATGGGACGGATATCAGTATCACATGAGGGACCCGCTGTGATACTGGCATTGGGTTCACCAGAATCAGGCGACTCATGCCCCTTATCTGTCTTTGTAAAGAAGCTATCTAATTTTGGCAATTTGCTAAGCGTATCTTCAGCTTTCTGCTTCTCCTTTCTTTTTTGAGCTCCACTTTTATAAATTCTAAATGACATTCGGAACCGTAAACAAAAAATTATAATTTTATTATAGTAGCAAAGCACGAAAATATCTGTAAAAAAAAGAATAATATATAATATATTAATATATATATATATATATATATAAATATATATATATATATATATATATATAATATAATTATATATATATATATATATATATATATATAATATATTTCGAGTTTTATGTTTCTACTTTTTTTACATTGATTATTTAAAAAAGGGTCAGGAACACTACAAATATATAAATATAATATATTATATATATTATATATATTATATATATTATATTATATTATATATAATATATAATATATATATATAATATATAATATATATAATATATAAATATTATATATATATATAACGTATGCAGTCATGAAATGGATTTAGGTTTTTAAATTGAAAATATTTTTCTCTCATTACAAATTAGCATTTGACAAGTAGCTCCTGCGTAAGATATTTAAAATTATGTAACTAATTCTTTACGCCTTGTTAGTATCACCTAAAAGTACGAAAAATGCTTTAAAATTTGTTAAAAAGAAAGGGAAAGAAAGGGAAACCAGTAGTTAACACTAAAACATTCAAAAAAACTTTACACAGAATCACCTTATTAGATCAGATTTTATTCATTACTGTGAAAAACAATCGTTTTGTCTGCACTTTTTCAGCAAGACGTAAGTACGATAAGAATCTAGTTGCCAATATTTCAAATAAATAAATAAATAAATAATCCGGCCCTGACTACGCTCACACAATGAATATATTTTTGAATTCAGGAGACAAAACATACTTATAAAGTAAAAAAAATAATAATAATTAATTAATCATTTATTGAAAAAAAAGATGGTCAAGGATCATTGGTACGTTTGGTTGCTATGGCAAGGTAAAGTCAGAAAAACTCTTGAAAATTGCTGGCAGCAAGAACTGTGGTGTGTGTGGTGTGTGTGTGTGTGTGTGTGTGTGTGTGTGTGTGTGTGTGTGTGTGTGTGTGCGTGCGGGGAGAGAGAGAGTATTTTTAGAGTTTTAATTCTAAATGATATATATATTATATATAATATATATATATATATATATATATCTATATAATATATAATATATAATAATATATAATATTATATATATATATATACAGTGCGGCTTGTCTTATGGCTCGGGGCTGGAGCCCCTTCCAATATTAAAAGTTGCACGTAGATGTTGCGAAATATAAATTTTTTGTCTAAGAAAAAAGTGAAAAGAGATTTTTTTTTTAACAATTAATAACATAAAACACTAGTAATATTCAAGAAAATAAAGCCAGGCTTTTTTGTCCTTTAGTTTTCGAAGAAATTTTTATTTCAAATATTATCAATAAATAACTGTGGGCTGCTATTTTAAAGCCCAGAAAAAAAGAAACAACTTAATATTTTTAAAATAAGACAAACAGCTAACAAAAAGGTGCCAATCATTCCTAAAAAATTTTTAGCCATACTTGCCACTTGGCCTTTTTTAATTTTATACCACTTGGAGATTATATCATAT